>VXBP01008116.1:0-39040 GCA_013400115.1 Rhinopomastus cyanomelas
TACCTGTTCTCCAGCACACAACTGACTGTTAACTAATCTATTCTGTCAGTTTAGGGGCTAGTACTGATTTGAATGGTATGCCCTTTATTGGACAGCTTCAGAACCCTTTTTAAGTCTCCCTGTGAGTGTGGGTTGGCAACTGAAAGAATCAACACATTCTTAAAGAACAGTAGGATTGGTTTATTTTGGACTAACACATTTTCAAAAAACCCAAAAGTACAGAGTTCTGTAACACAAATTTAGGGTTATGGACAACAGACTATTTTCCAGTTAGTGACTTTGTGTCGTTAATCCTTAAACCTCAAGAAAGTGAGAGTGCACAGCCAAAAAAGCACAATGTTTAGAATATTTACTGCTTACTGTAAAGTTTCGTCTTTCTCTGCAACATGATTATCTACTTGAAAGTAATGTATTTATTTAAAATGTATGATTATGCAGTTGTTCCGCTGCTGCATTATAGTTTTATAATTCTAGAAATTATTAAGGGTAGTAAATTGTGGACTTTTTCTTAAAGTGTGACATCTAAATACTATGTGTAGTGCCAGGTTAGGGTGCTGATTTGGATTTATCATGACTGTAAGACAAAAAACCTATATTGAGTTAAAAAATGGTATAAATGTGAAAATTAATTTGAAAGCAGTGTTATTCATAGAGCTGTAGTTTGTTATACAGTGGTAATACTGATATGAATAGAGACTTGGCTCTCCAGATGGCATTCAGTTTGGAGTGGTTTTTGTATCATGTGGAGTTGAGCAGTGGCTGTATTTCAAAAATGCACATCCCTGTTGCCCATGAGCAGCAGTACTTGTTCCGTGACATTGACATTTACATTCACTAGATCAAAAGATACTTAATGTCACATATTCTACGGTCTTGCCAGCAGTGATGGAACTGTCCTCTGAGACAGGGAAAGATGTCTAGGGGGCACAAAGTGGCCTCAAGCACTTCAGCTATATTAATTTAGCATAGTTCAAAAACTTTGTGCACTTATTACCCTGCTTTTCCTAAACTGTTTTCTTTCATGTAAAGAAGAGTAAGGTATATTTCATATTCTGTGTCATTGTAGAATCAGGTAATCATGTAAGTTAGAAAAGACCTTTAAGATCATCATGTCCAACCATGACCAAGCCAAGTCTACCACTAAACCATGTCCCTAATCACCACATGGCCAGAGTGCAAATTAGATTGAAACCTGGGATGCAACTCTTGTAAGCCGCACTGAAGTGATATATGTTACATTCACAGTGACATAATCAACACCTTAGATTGACAGTTATTGTAAACTGGTACTGCCAACAGCAACACAACGTACATTTGCTCTATTATGTAGGAGTTTCATGTTCACTGGTAATTACTGTGAGAAGAAAAACCGCAGTGCCAGGTGCATTACAGGGCCTGTTATAGTCAGGGTAGACACTGTTGCGCAGAATCCTCTAAGTGAAAATCTGAAATTTCATTTTGGCAGGTCTCCTGTATTTCCTCCTGGGAGGCTTCAGCAGAAATAGGGGTATTAAGCTTTATAGTAAACTAGACTGTTTATTGTCTGATTCTGGCACTCCAAAGGTGAGCCCAGAACCTCAGATACAGTGCACACACCCTGAGTTCCTGACAACTAATGAGGTCTTTGTCAGAGATCTTCAGATATCCTGCCTAGAGCTGCTGATACAACTGACAGACAACCAGAAAACCTAACAGCTTCCTAGTAAAGCTGGGCAAAAAGAAGACATCTTAATTAAATGAGGTCATAGTAGTTCTGTCAGAGCACGTCTCTAGAAAAGTGTGTTGTTTTTACTCAGAAGTCAACACATTCACCATCACTTCTAAAAACCACCCTACATACATGAATTTCATTAAGACTTAAATGTTGAAGTACTAATGCTAAGTTGGTTTTTTTTTGTGACAGGAAAAGTGGAATTGAATCAAGGGCTAAGAGCTGTATACAATCTCATGCCACTCATGTGGACTCCTGGATATTTTAACAGAGCCTTGCAAGTGATGGAGAATGTGGCTTCACTGTCAGGGGACATAAAAATCTGCAAAGAAGCTGTAAGTATGAAGGCTGTAACCTACTACAACCTTGTTTTTGCAAACTTGGTTCTTTTCCATAACAGTATTATTTTTTGCTGTATACAATATTTATTTATATACAATATTTATTTATAAACAATATTTATTTATAGCTAAATAAATACGATTATCTAAAAGGCAAGTTTTCAGAATAACTTTCTTAACTGTAGTTTTGGTATAAATGTTTTCAAGTGATTTGCTGAATCAATCAGCAGCTTTTCTTTCAGACTTTAAGGTTCCATTCATTTCTGACTGGAACGTTATCTGTCTTCTCTCTGCCATTACTGTAATAGAAGTGCTGGTTTTCTATTGTGCTATAGTGTTTAGCAGGGAACAAGCAAGACGAGTTTTGGATTGTTGGGGTTTTTTTCAATTGTCTAAGTCTTTGAATAGTGCATGTATTTCCGAGCACAGCGTTATTATTCATTGCTTGTTTCAACCTGTTTCAGTGCTGCTACTCATTCCTGTGTCAAGAATGTGATTTCAAGTAAAGCTAAATTTTATTCTTGTAACATTTTGAACTTATACTAGAAAATGAAACTGCAAGTATAAAGAAGATCCCTTTTGTTTGAGAAAGCATCACTGATTCAAAGGTTACACATAGTTATTTCCTCCCATGATGAATATTCCGAATTAGGAATTAGAATTCATGGAAGGATTACAGCTCTTTGCATTTATAAAGGTTGAACTTCAAAATGCATTCAGTAATTCCAGTTGTGGAGATCATGTTATTCTCAAAACAGTATAATCTTCCATACAACAGTTCCATCTTTTCATCTATGATAGATAGAGAAATACTTAACCGAGTCCCTTAGTGAAGCTAGTGCATTCTTTTGATAAAATGGCAGATAGACTAGGAGACAGGATGGTTCTCTTAGTACTTCAGAAGACAAAAGCAGGAGGAGGAGTCACAGATTTAAAATTCACCTGTACCTATAATTTATGTGCTTGTATTTCTCTTTTACCTCTTAAATGATCTAAAGATAGAAATTAATGTTCTTGTTACTAAGCAGGCGAATTCTCTGCTTCTTTTCTGTTTCTTTTCCCCAAAAAGAATCATCCGCATTGAGATATCTGTTAAACATTATATTGTTGAAACATTCTTCCATAGTTATGTATGTTACTTAGATGCATCTTTCATTGTGTATCATGCTGATGCTTTTGTCTCTGTGACGACTATTAAGTGTTAGTATTTATTGTCAGATTTGTGTCCAAGGAGAGACATTAGCCGAATGCAAATACTAGTCAGTATCTGAATCATGAGCAGTTTCACTATTGGCATTGGGTGTTTGAGTTGTTGTTGAGGAGGGATTTAATGTCCAGCCTCAAAGGTCTCAAGTACAGTAAAAACTTCTTCCAAGATAAAGTCCATTTCCTTTTAGAATTTGATTTTCTTTTATTATACACAGAAGTCGTCTTCACTTACATGATAACTTAGTCATTTATTTGTAAATGTGATAGTGGTGTTATTCAGATTGTACTTCCAAACTGTTTATACTAAAAATGACAAATGTTATTGTTCAGATGGATGCAATGGAGACTATGTTACAATCTGTCCTTGAAGCAAAATCTGATCCAGAATCAGCTGAAGAAGTGAAGGATGTAAAGCAGAAGCCACAGAGTGCAGAATCAGAAGAAACAGAGCAGTCTAAAGCACCTGAGTACTACAGCCGATTCAAGGTAAGAGATTCATGTAGCTGTTCTAAGCTATAGTAGACCTCCATAGTATGTACTAGGGAAAAAAAGTATTCTGGTTTATTGTGGTTAATAAACACCCATTCAGCACATCAGGAATCCTACTTGGCATTTTTTTAAACTGATGTCACCTTACATTTTCACTTCTTTAAACAGGAAGCAGCAGCCTACAAAGACATAAATGCTCAAGGCCACTTGTCTTTTGTCTGTCTGTTGGAATTTTATCTTTATCTTTCATATATCAAAACGATAAATCCAGTCCTGTTCACAAAAGTGGTTATGTCATTAGAGATCCCTATCTGACCTTGTGTGGACTCTTGCTCATTCAAATGAATTATAATAGTCATGAGACCATCCTGAATTTATTGTCCATTTGTGTGTTTTACAATTAAGTAGGAGTGTTGCATCCTATACTTTTAGTACTAATGGGCTGTATCACTTCCCTTTTATCGTCAAGTCGTCATGCTGATGATAATATTATACACAAGCAGTTGTTCATTAGGCCACAGCTATATAATCCATGCATTTTATTTTATCATACCTATGGAACTAGCTCATTTTAGTTTATCATCTCTGTTTTGTGCTGTAGGTAAAAATCAAGACCCCACGTTGAAACTAACTGGGTTTATACTTCTAGGAGCTTTCCATTGTCCTTAGAAATTTCAGAAGTTAAAAGACTAGTAGCCTAGTTTCACCTCACATACACATGTATTCTTTAAATATTATTTACATGAATTATTTGCTGCTATTCTTTAGATATTAGATTTACTTTACAGCACTCATAACTTTTTAATTAAAGTGTTTGGGAATCAGTGGGTGCTCAGCATGTGATAATTAATGTCTGTATAAATTACAGTGAATTAGGTAAACACAAGTGCCCTTTGAAGAAGAGCGTGAGACATACTTGTGAGTCTGTCACTGTCTATCCATCATCTAGCTTTGAAAAAAATAAGGCAAACTGCTCAAAAAGAGGTCTAAATGTCAAAATGAGGGCAGACAAGTGCCAAGATGATGTATTCTTACCTCAACCTTTCCACAAATTCTGTAACTAATCTCGATTCAGGCATTCCCTGTTGCGGCAGTGAGTGCCCTGACTTTAAGCCAGCAAAATACAATCCCAGTGCTTAGCTCTAAGCTCTTACCAGAAAAAGTCTGAATATTAGCAAGGCATACCCCTCATACACAACAGTAATTTACACATAAATAAGACACAGCTTATAGTTGTCTGGATGAAAAAAGGAGCTCACAAGTCAAAATGCCATTTCAGCTAAGCTTCAAAGAGCTCTTAGACACTTGTCTTAAATCCTTTAGGCCAAAACCAGCCTGCCTTCCAATCTGGACTCTGTATCCAATCTTGGACACCTGTAGGTGTAGTTGACAGGGCTGAGAAGTTCACTAGAAATCCATACAAGTCTGAAGGAAGATAGCAGCTCTGAAGCAACCTGGTGATGTTGGCATTCACAACGACTTCATAGCACAAATCATCTGCCCTTTGTGTGATGTAACCCCAATACAATATTTGCGCTTCTGCTGCAAATACTTTGGTTGCCATTTGTCCAGTCCTACATTATCCACCGTGTCCCAGACTTTCTCCTAAAGCTCAAAACCAATTATTTCTGTCTCCTACTTGCCCGGTTCTTTTCACAAGTCAGCCACCTGCATATGTGAAGAAAAGCATGTGGACATAAAGTTCCGTTTAGAACTGTAGCTTGTTCTGCACGGCTTTTATAGGCATACTTGTACTGCATGTCTCATATCAACCTTCAGAACAGCCATTTGATGGAGGGCATGAAAAAGCCATGCTCCCATGATACCATGTGTAAGAGGCAGCTTGTCCTTCACTAAAATTAACAGAACTTAAGGGCATTTGGTTCTTTCCAGATAAAGCCTTTAGAGCTGTAATTTAGAGCTGACACTTTTGTTTGTGTTGTAATTAACTGTTTTCAGCTCCTGTATGCAGAGGCTCACTGCTCAGTACAGTGTTCCTCAGGCAACTCCTTCCATCTGCATCAATGATCAGTGGGCAAGCATTTCACCACATAAATGTTGGCAATGCTTTCTGTAAAGCAGTGCTTCTTCTCTCACTGTCTGCATGCAGACTCTTGGAGAATGCTTAGAAAAATTGGCAGTGTGGCCACCTAAGTGTGTGTCTCTTTGGTACTTGCAGGACACAGAGCCCACTGCTTTCTTAAAATAGTTTCACAAAAGTACCACAGTAGTATTCCATAGTTAGTGGTACCAGTAATGTCTTAGGAGAGAAGTTCTGCTGGTATTAAATGTGTTGTCTTTGTCTAGTCCAGTTTCACACAGCACAGATTCAGGCATAAACCCCCTTTTCAGCACATCCTTGGTAGTGATTACCAGGGTAAGTCTGCAGGATCTAAAATCAGTTATGTTTAACGTGAATATCTTATCTGTAAATACGAACATAGTTTTCAACTTCCTTCTCCAGACCCAAGTTCTACGGTGTCTTCGTATTTCTCACTGATGCATTGTGTACTTCCCAACATCTCAAAGTAAATTGGCCCTAAACAATTAAATAAATATTGCTCATTTGCTTTTAATTCATAGCTTCAAAGCTGTTGGTTCTGTTTTCATTCTTAATCTTAAAACCAAAACCAGTCAGCCAGGCCCCTCATAGCTGTATGCCTAGTGTTTTAACAAGTCTTGCAAAGCCTGCCGTTGTTGGTTAAGGCAGAGATCAGAAAGACCTCAGAAGGGAAAAGAACAAGGCAGAGCCTCAAGACAGGAGCTGAGCGCCAGTGGGTTTACAGATTACTGCCCGCATGGGCTGGGGTAAGAGGCACTGTGCCTAGGCTTCCAGTGGTAACTCAAAGTGGAGATCTGGATATCTGTATGGCCCCAGAATTGCTATTTTGTTTGGATGAAAATGATCCCCATGTTTTCTTTCAGTTGTTCTCCAATGCAAAATAATAAGACTTTATTCAAAGGACCCAGGAATAAAGCATGGGTATACATTTCTTTAGGACACATACTTTATTTAAACATCTTTGGAGTGTGAGGTTCAGTAAAACATTTTGTTTAAAAGAACAATTGGGAAAATGTTTTGCTATCTAATGAGTGAGCAAGGCGTAAAGACTCTGCCAATGCCATATCATCTTTCTCTCCCAGGAAACTTCTTGGTTTTATATGTGATCTTTTTTGAGGCAATTAATTGGGTTTGTAGTGAGCCATCATCGCAAAGATTTCTGGGAAGCCAGAAACAGCATCACTGTTTCATCCTCTTAAGTGAATGAACACTTTTATGTGGCATGAATTCTGTGTAAGTGTAGCTGAAGAAACATGTACTGTAGAGCTTCTTCCTGAAGCCCTGCTCTTGGTTTCAGTGCAAAATATCACTGAAAAAAACTTGCTTTAGTGATTTTGTACAGGCTACGTAGGTAGAGTCAGGTCTCAGATCACAGTAACTGCTGGGAAGGAAAATTGTGTGAGTTACTTAGCATGCCATTAACAACAGAAAAATGTGAAGCAAATTGTTCAGTCAGTTTTGAGCTAAGACACAAAACCAAAGCGTTTGGATTCTGTCTACTGTAGTTGGCGGCCAGGTGAGCTTTATTGGTACCAGATAACTGAACTTGGAAAAAATAAAGAAGATTTCAGTGGCTAATGGAAACTTCATTGGTTTTGCTTTATTGTTCAAAAATATTATTTTAGAGGTTAGCATTTTAGGGAGCAGCACCTGCTATCACAGTCAAAATGCTTTGCTGGGCTAAAATAGTTCCCTGGCCTGTATAGCCCATCTAATAGATTCAAACATCTAATAGATTTAGATTGGTTGTTATAGAGAAGTATTTTATGGGTGCTTATTTTGTGACTGATTTAGTCTCCTCCAACAAATCCCTTTTTATGACAGGAGCTGTGCTCTAGGCTGCATTCACTCGGCAAGGTTGAATCTGAAAGCCTGTTAACCCTGACCACCCAACTTGTCAAGGAAAAGCTGCCAGCATGTGAAGTGGAAGACATTGCAAAACATGAGCAGAAGCTAAAAGAGTGGGAGCAAGAGCAAGCACTTCTAATTAAGAGAGAAAATGAGATGAGAGAAAAGGCTAAGCAGGAAATGGAAGCGAGGAAGCTAGCTGAAGCATCTGCATAGAACTGGAACTCAAAGCCTACCATCGTGGTGTACCTTCCTCTGTCAGTGAACTGAAGTGATCACCGTTAGTAAGTTTCACTGTAATCCTGCTGCAAATGTGACCGCATGTGACTGCTCAATGCAAATTAAAATTTTTCTCATTTTGTCTGCTTCCTGATGAAATATTCACCCTGTATTTGCTATATTTTACTTCGACCATCAGCCAGGCAGGGGGTGGGATGGAGGAAACACAAAGAAACAAAGGTCTAAGGAGTAGCTCAAACTGTGATGAAAGGTAAAAGGAACAAAAGAAGAGGGAAGAATTTCAAACGCAAGTTTTTTCAGCAGGGGTTTCTCACAGGAAAGAATGCCTTGGCTGCTCTGAACTTCACACACCAAGAGGATTAACATACATTGATTGCTTTTTTTTTTCCCACAACCCATTTAGAAAATTCATGGAGTTTGATGCCTAACTTCAGACTGCTTTTAGTGAGTTTTATCTTGGTGAGTTAGCACTTGTGCAGGCACTCAGATGTGCTTTCACCATAAGGAAATGAGAAATTTCTGACTTTACAAGTGCTGCCCTGCTCCATTTGGTCTCTGCTCCAAAGAGACACACTGGCACACAGCAAGGAGCTTTGCATTGCAGTGAGTTTCCTTAGTATTCTTGGTGCTGTTTCATGGCGTTTTGGACCTGATTCCCTTCTTGCCTCAGCTGTGGATATGATCTCATGCCCCAGTTATCAGAATGACAAATGAATGTGTCTGTTCACACCAGGAAACAGCAAGGGTCATAGTGCACTGGCTGTGGGATGTATCAGCATCCATCCCTGCTTATGTTCCCTGTCACCACTGAATCTCATCAACTGCAGCCAGTGACTTTATGCAGCTTCACAACAGTTCTGTGAATACAGGGAGACCTTAGCAACAGTTCTGCTGTTTTGCAGCCTATAACAATAACAGTATTGTTTTGTGTTGCTGTACCACAGGGCCTGATAAGCGTTTCCAGTTTTATCATGTCTAGTCCTACAGTGATAAAACTCACATCACAAGGTCACTGTAAATCCTGTGTGAACACGTTGCAAGCCAATGAAGGGAGCTTGCTTTAAGTGTAGGAAAGCATCTCATCTGCATGTACTAAATATCTCCCTTATTTCCAAGAGCTTGGCAGTCAGGTCCTTCACCCCATCTTGTAAGCAAGCCCCACCTAGTTTTTCCCTTACTTCAGTAAAAGTGGTTTTGTGGGTTGGCCTAACTAAATCAGCAGTAGACTTTCTTGGGTGACTTTTCTCAACTCTCCTGAAGTTTTTTTCCTCAGTCTAAATGCTTTCTGATTAGGAGGAGAAGTTAGGGAGCCCCAGGGGAAAGTAGATGGGCAAACACACTCAAGAACAGTTTTCTGGTGGTTTTAAAGGGTCAGCACTCCCTCCTAGAGCATGTATTTCAGTTCTTCAGCATCAGAACCTATGTTGTACCTCCCAAGGTTCGTAATCCTGCATCCTGATTGCTTTCTCAGTCCTTTACAGCCACAACTATTCCCTGCTAGGGTTTTAAAGAGCTTCCTTTCTAACATGTGGCCTCTAGTGCTATAGCTACTGATCTTGTGCTTATGAGACACCAATCATCTCAACCACATCAGGCACTGCCAAGTTTCCCCTTGTTTCTTGTAGGTATCTTGTTCTTGTGAGCTCAAAGAGCCTCTCTCTGGCCCCACCTCACTCTCTCTTCCCTTGCTTTGTAGATAGGCCATGCTGCTACTGCTAACTGAGCTTCAGGAGTCTGCCAGCAGCCACTCCCCCACACCCCACTCTCACACATCATGTGTCACTCCCCCCACAACAAAATCCTCTTCCATTTGTTTAAACTTAACTCTTACAGCAATAGAACAAAACCCTCTCCAAGCTCTTAGTAGCCTGCTAACAAGTGTTATGTGACTGCCTCCTTTTTTCTGTCCAGGTCCTGTGGGTTTGAATACTCTGATCCCAGTCCAAACCCTAATCTTAAGCAATGCAGATGCAGCCTTTCTCTGCTTTTACTCAAATTTCCTCCGATGTTCCCCTCTACCCCCACTAGAGAGGAGGGCTTATCTGCAGAATGCTTTGCAGCGCAGCAAAGCAGATTCTTGGGTCCAGATGAAGGAACCCAAGACTTGAAGCAGTCTTTCCAGACCATTTGTGGCTTAAGGAGCCAAATTTTTTTCTATGCCCTCTCATTTTTCTGTCATCTCAGTATCACTCTGAATGAGAAACCACTTCTGACCCTTCTACCAGCTGTTCAAGCTGCACATGAGGGCCCCTCTTCCCTCCCATTCTTGGCCCAGGCAAGTATTTCTCCATGGTCCAGCAACCTGCACCTTGCTTCTCCGCACCCCAGGTCTCACCACTCTCGATAGCAACCAGTTTCTGCCAAACCGGTGCTTTCTAACCTAGCAAATCCTTACATTTCTCACAAGCCTACCAGCACCCCCTTGAATTCTCCAGCTATCCTTATCTCTGCCTTCCCTTGTATCTCACCTCTTATATATCATCTCACCTTTATTTCTTCCCTTTCTCCAAGGATGCTGCCATGTCTTTTCGCCACACCCTGATCTCACATAGCCATGTGCCCCTGTTCTTCAGACAGGGTACCAAGCACTCAGGCACACCTCAGGTTTAATGATCCGGGATCCAGTTTAGTCTCAACATTAATTAGCAATTAATTATAGATTAGCAAGTGAAGCTTGAAGGACGGATCAGAGGTACTAAGTACCTTCTAGCTTTAGGCAGGGCTAACAGTGAGACAGACAAATTTTGAGCTGGTGTAATTCGCAGACCACTGCTGTTCAGGCATGTGTTTGGCTTTCTAAAACAATAACAGGTGGCAAAAGTACACCACAAACAGCAGCATGAAGCATCTACACAATAGCATCTAAGTGCTCAACTTAGCTGCTTTTCTCCTTCTCACAACAGAGAAAGGTAGATTTGACTGTTCTTTCCCTTGCATAAATCATGTTACACACAATCTGTTTTTCACCTGCTTGCTGGGTAACTGTGCTGCAGCTGGTTTCATTAGAAAGAGGCCGAGAGGTCATACAGCATCTTTGGATCTGTTGCTGCTTAAACATGATCCCTGATGCTAAGGGAAGAATGTGGATGTCTGTATGTGTGTGTATGCATATGAAACCCAAGAAGGTACTTCTGTACTCCATAAACACAAAAAAGCTTCTGAGTTCATCCAGCCCTGTATCTTGCTACTTGAGTGGTGCATGCTCAGAACCCAGTGAGCACTTCCTCACTAGGACACTCCAGAGCTTCTTAAAACATTAGTGCTCATGGCTGCATTGTTTCACACAGCTGCCTACACCTTTCATGTATGTGGGTGAGACTGGCAAAACAGTTTCTGGGGGAGACAGATCATAATCTGTCTTGTTAGTAACGCTATCTCCTTTTTTTGAATCACCTCACCTGGAAAGGCTCCTTTGCATCCTGTTTCATTTTGTGACTAGAGCTGTGATTTGGATTAAAACTATTGTGGTTTTTCCTTTGCCAAAGTACTTCTAAGTCACAAAAGGGCATCTTTTAATTTTTTTTAAAATAATTTCCATGTCCATTATCCTGGTGCCTGTAGAGCTGAAGGCAGAGGAAAATCTTTTACTGCTTTGCTGTGCATGCAAAGAAGGTGACTGGCAGCCTGAATAATAGCTGCCTGAACAAACATTTACAGTACAGCATTGCCAGACTTGCACATGCTGGGCAGCGTTAACAGCTTGCCTGGTTAACATCTCCCAGGTGTGGGAGATCCCCTTCTCCTAACCAGACTAGCCCAAACAAATGTACCAGTGCAAATGTTTTGTATGTTTGACACATTGACATGAATTCAGCTGCTGTTAGGAGAAAAAAAAGCAGAGCTTCAAAGATGAACACTTTTCCTTTAGTTTAAAAAGCGATTTCCCAATTCCTACCCCTGTCAGACACCAGTACACTGGTCATTAGGCAAACAAATCTGGATCACCAGCAGAACACTAGCAGTGAAGTGCTGAAGGTGATTATTCACATGAGGAAAAAAATACATGTTTATTCCCTTGCAGCATTCCCGAAGCATTGCCCAAAACCTTGCACAGATGGGCTGTATTTATGGTAACACCCAACCTCATGAGTATCGAGTCTCTTCCGACAGCTTTAAACACCTGCTCCCTTTCTCAGTTGACTGTCCCAGCTGCTTTTTTGCCCATCACAGGGCTATCAGGTCACCCTAAAACTGTGGGACAAGGACAGCGTGCCTCGGCTGCAGGTGGAGACTGGCTGGTGAAAGGACTGGTTTGGTGAAAGTGAGCAGGTGACAGCCTAAGATATAGTTTAATAAATGCACTCTCTACTGTCTCCTCGGGAAGCTGGAGGCATAGTTAGAAAACTGAATTGCACCCTTGACTGTGAAGGGTGCAAGATGTGCTCTGCTGAACAGCATCCAGTTCTGCAAGTACTCGCTTTGCTGGAGTTGTTTATGTAGAACTTGCTTGCAAAATATATTTCTAGGGTGTACAAGCACATTTGTGGAAAATAGATTTATCTTCCCTGAAATCCCATCATAGGAAATGGTGTGATGAGGACAAGGTTTTTACACTGTAGGAAAGAACCTATTCCTGACAAAACAACATAAACCTTGGACAGTGACTCTTTCATTGTGGAGAACAAAGTAGAGGCTACGAATTAATGACAAGGCACTAATTCAAGTATAACTTAAGATACTAAATGTGATAGAATACTGTCATCTACTCTGGATGTATCCTTCAGTATTCACAAAGTTGACACTGACCTCAGCTAGAAATTGCATGGTACCAACTCATGCTGCTCTTAATCCTTTCTGATAAAATCAAGTCCCCTCAACCCATTCTAAATTTCAGATTATTTCAGCACTTAAGTAGCATTCTAACTGACATGTTAGAATATCAAGACAATTCTGTTTTCAGTATATCTTGTTTATTACAAATCCTGACAATTCCTCCCCTGAATGGATTGGGAAAGAAAATTCCAAGCCTGTTCTCATCCCAGCACATGGTAACTGCTGCTATAATTACATCTTTGGAAACTGTAAACTCTTCCTGGAAATACTGACCGGCACTCTAGGGGGTTCATATTAAATATTTAGGTGGTTCAGTTTACTTTCAAGCTAATAAAGTGACACAGCTGGGCTGAGGTAAGGTTTGTAAAAATTAAGTCAAAATTCATTTCTGGACCTTAACAGTGCAACAGATTGTAACTTCTGCATACATGGCAATTATTATGTACATTTAGCTTTTGTTTGTATTAGGACACAAATTCCATCTACTTTACTTTCTGAAGAGAGAACACAGCACAACAGAAGACAATGCCCTGGAGGCTTCATGCTAGTGCGGACTGGTTCTGTCTGTAGGAGATGAAAGTAAGGAGCACAGCCGAAGTCAGTGGCCAAAACCTGTTTGCTGCTCATGTGGCAGAAGTATGTATGCCCTGAGACACCCTGTAGGAAGCAACAGGCCTTTGGTGCAATGCTGGGAACAAACTGGAGCTATGAGGTATCACCATGGCTGTCACTCAGGAGACTCCTGGACACCTCTTTTTACCCTGTTTTAGGAACCACGAAAAAGCTACTGCTTCCTCCCAAACACATAACGCTGGAAATCTGTATTAAATAGACTCCTGGTACAGAATGCCACAAGGTAGAGCCTTCATTAGAGGTAGATCAAAAAGTTCTGAGGCACTGTCAATGCCATCCCATTGATTGAATTTATTCATTAACACTAGTGGAAATCATACTTCTCCTCTTCAGCAGAGCAAAGAAGTGTGTTAAAGAAATGAGCTTTCATTTGGGATCTAGAAACAGCAAGCCAAGTGCTACAGAGAAGGCTAGCCTGCCCCTTTCCGCAGGTGCCAATGTAGGACTGTGGGTGAATAATTGGGGTGGAAGCCTGGCTGATCTGCTTTGTACAATTATTTCAATATATTTAAAGTCACCTGGTGCTAATGTAACACAACAGCTCAAAAAAAACCCTACATAGATGTATGTAGGATTATACTTGAGGTGCAAGATTTGCGGCAGTCAATTCCCATCATCTTTCATTTTTCTCTGCCTCGACTTGCTCAGCTTAACTCAAGCCAAGTACAGAATTTCTTATTAACATCAACAGAAGCTAGACATGAAACCTTAAGACACGGGAGCTGAATAAGGGCCCATGGAAAAGACTGCTTTGGGCTGCCCCAGCCTTTACCTGCTTTCACGTCATTACCAATTCTCTCAACTAGAAAAGTAAGCTGCATGGCAGCCATCACAGCAGCAAGCAAAACTGTGAAAGCAGAAAGCCTGATCTGACAGCATTCTTTTAACAGCAGTAGAGGAAAATAACTGATGTTTAAAAAAGACACACTGAGTCCAGCTTCCTCAAAGTATCCGTCATCCCTTCTCACTGGGATGACTGAGCCACGGTAATCTGGAACAGACCATGTCCTCTGGAAACAAGCTGCACACACATGTGCAATAACTTTGGAAAAGATCTCTTCCAAGTCAGGATGGGCTCAAACTGATGTCACTATTGGGAATTATCTCTCACAGACCCCTGAAGGTGTACTTACTGGCTGCCTGGCAATACAGAAATGAGCACAACATAAAGAAGCCATGTCATGATGCATCACGGTAATGCTTTAAGCCACAAGTGACATAAATAATCTTCCATGGTTTTTTTTACCAAGTACATATTTGTTCAAACTAGCATTTAATTAGTCACTGGTCTTTTGAGGAAAAAACTCATACAGTAGGTAGTCACTTAAAAGTCACTTAAAAAAGATAGGAAAACTTAAAAATCTGCACATGCACACAGACAAGAAACATGTCAAAACCATTTATCACTTTTGTATTTTATTGTGGAACTGAGTTTGTTTCCTTTACATCAAATATCCTCAATGGAAGAGGGGATATTGCACACAAATATCATAAAAGCACTACATATTACTTTCACTGGAAACTAATTTTCTACATTAGATAGATATGACTGGATAGAATAGAAGTGATGCAGGATTATAAGACATAATACCATACACAGCTGCAGACTGACACAAACACCATTCAGAACAAGAGAGAGGAGGTGTGTGAGGTGCTTCTCAGCCAGCAACAAGACTGTTTCTTTCCAAAGTTTGGAAGATAATGGCTGCATGCAAATGCGTGGAAGCATATTTCAGATTTCCTCTTTGTGTTTACAGCCCAGTCCTGATGAGGTAGCTCCTGCCTTCTGGAGCTCCAAGGTATTCTAGTGTGGAGAAGCTGCTTTTCAAATTTTTTTTTTTCTTCTTATATTTTTACGCCATGGTTCAATTAGTTACTTGTTTTTTTTAGCTTTTTTGTAAAGTCACAACAGTCTTTTTTTACTTTTTTCTTTTAAATAGCAAACATTTTTAAACCAGGTGAATAATGTTACTGCATTCTAAGAAATGCTTACTCCTAGTTGCTTTTAGTGTTTGTTCAATTATTAAGTGAAAAGATGAAAGCTTACAAGTTTCTTTAAAGTATAAACATTATATACTTTTTGCTTTTCTAATAAATCCAGACCAACAAAATTACTATCTCAAAACATCATTACTGAGCAAGAACCTCTGGCGACAGATGAACAAAGAGAAGCATATGACAGAAACTCCTCTCTTGCACAGTAAGCGCTCTTTGGAGCTGGCTTGCTTGTGCTGGGAGGGATTGAAAATTCAGTTACAAATTTATTAAATCTTAGTAAGTGAGTACCAGGACTCTCCTAAAATGCATAAGCTATCATAGACAACTAAAATATCCCCAACATTCATATACAGAGTTATCTCCATTCACCACAGTATGTAAAGCAAGTTAAAAGTAATCAGAAGTGGTTTCTGTGGACAATGTGGTGAAAATAGAGGTTAATGAAGTCAGGCCCACCACAGGACTTTGCAAAAGGCATGCACGAGAGGCCTTGTCCAAGTTCAGGGGTGGGGTCAGATCCCCAAAGTCAATTCTTAATTGAATTGTATGAAGCGGTATAATAACAGCATAAATATCATGACTAGGAATGCTGTTATGAGTAATACCATCACTGAAATGAATCGTCCTTCAAACTCAGGTATCGAATCTTTAGAGTAATCAATAAGAAACCATGCTCCTAGAAATCTATGCTGATCAACAGCACTCATGGTTAATGTACACGGTACATTTTGATGACTGTCACACTAAACTACCTGTGCAGTACTATGACTAGCACAGTTAGATTTAGTTCCACTGGCAGGAAAGATTAAGGGCAAGAGGAGCTAACGGAGGAGTTCACCGCAGTGTTTCACCCACGTGCTGTTGCTGTTTGCAAGGTAATGGATGAAACGGGCATTACAATACCTCAGAACAGCCAGACTGGGGCTTTAATATTCTTGGAGCAGCAAAAGAGCAAATACACATTTTAAGATCAGCTGTAACGGTCAAATTATTATTGTTGTCGTAAAAGTAAAACAAATGCATGAGCCATCACAAACTTGCTTGGAGAGATTTAAGGCTTGATTCCAATTTCATTTACAGTAGGACCAAATGACTGTAACTTCCCTGACTGCAGTGAAATTGCTCCTGATTCACAGGAGTAAGTGGTGTAAGTGAGGTTAGTCTCAGGACCACTGCTGTACCTAAACCAGATCTTCTACCAAAGCAGATATACAAGCCGTTTCAGATATTGTCGGAAAATTGGAAAATCTGTTCCTACCCACTCAAAAAGCTTGAAATCTGACCTATACAATAGACAAAGCAGAAAGAGATTGCAGAAACAGTACAACTATTCTGCCTAAAATTTTGCCTATCACTTTGCAGACTACGTATTACAAAAGCGATTTTAAGTGAATAATTATGAGCCCAGCAAACATGCTTGTTTTCACAATGCATTTTCATCTGCCTTTAGTCATTCTGAGTTGTTCTTAAGAAGTTATTTAGAAGTTATAACAATAAATAAAACAGCACTGCTAGAAATACCTAAGAAAAGAAAAGACGTTAAAAATAAATCAAACGCCCCAACACCTGACAAACAGGAATTCACAGCATTAAATGGGCCCTGGGAGCCCATATTTAAAAGATCCAAAAACAGTATGAAAAAGAACCCTCACAAAAATTAGGAGTGCAAACATATACCTATTAAACGGAAATATCCTAACAATGTAAAACTGAAATAAATTATAAGTACAGAAAATAAAATAAGGTTGTATTTCACTACATTGTGAAACTTAATACCAGCCATAATGATGAATCACCAGCACACATCTCCCCTCTTGAGGCCTTTACACCTTCTTTAAATATCGAACTTGCAAACCTTCTATAGTGTAACAAGGTTTTTTTTCTCAGGGTAAACTTGTGAGATTAACAAATTTCAAACTATCTTCAGTCACAGGAGACTTTGTTCCCCTGCAGTCTAGAGAAAGAAAGAAAGAAAGATGGGCAGGGCGGGAAGGGAAGGGAAGGGAAGGGAAGGGAAGGACGGGGAAGGGAGACTTCTTATAGCTTATTGCTTATTTATCTTTTTTCAAGGTCCTGTGCAGGCTGAGAATGTAGGCCACACCCTTGCAATTATTATGCAATCAAGTTTCTAAATCCCATTTTCTGCCATTATCAGTCGATTAATTTTACCAACATTTATCTTACAAGACTACTAAAAAAAAACCTGCCTTCACTTGAAAAATTTTTCTTTGCGTTTTCCTGTAACTGAAAGCATTTGTTAAAAATTCATCCATTAAAAGTTCACACAGCACTAAAAAACCCTGTTTCTGTACACCTGATCATATATTCACTCTTTAAAATCAAACAAATAAAATAAGGTATGACAAAGGAAGGCTGAATACTGTACAGGCTCACAGGTAACCTATTTCATCATTCTGGTTGTTTCACTGAGTTCTGTGACTCTGATACCGGACACCACTGTAATCTTGCTTCCACAGTACTGAAGCTGTAAAAGTACACTCATCTTGTCTTGTTAACTGTACAGATGCAAAAATTAAGTGTTTGCACACCTCACGCATGTCACTTGTAGCACCAAGCCGCTTGACCAGTCACATAGGTTTCTACTACCACACATGCAAACTCACACGTCTTTTCTGGTGTAACTATGATCCTACACAGGTGTTTTATAAATTTGCTGTCTCGACTTTAAAAAATAAGTGTGCCAAGTTTCTTTGTACATTCAAGTCACTTTCTAAGGCAAACTGTCTACTGTATGTACTCCCAACTGCTTTGGTATTTTGCTTCAGTTAATCAACAGTGGACATGGACATTTGAGCATGCGGACTAGTCAGATCTGGCTGGAGTGAGAGGACTTTCACTGGGAGCATCATTTAGACCAACAATTCTGCATGTCGAAAGAAAGGTCTTAGGCCTCTGGATGGGGTGCAGACTACATTTGGCCTGTGATTGTTACGGTATGTCAGTATGCAGAGTCCAAATTGAAGAGGGAAACTGCTGCTGAGAATTTAGGTTGTACATCCCTTCCTAGACACATTCCATTTCATTTTTCAGTTAGTTCTGTAAAAAAGAATCCCCTTTGCAATAGCTCTTACTGATACAAATTTTAAACTTTTATATTCAAGTGAGAACATAAGCAGACTACAGAAAGCAATACATCTATTGCCATGAGACTAATGCAGATTGAATTATTTATTACTTTCTCCTCCTACCCTTCTATCTCTCTTTCTCTCTCTTTGCATTTTTTTATAGAGGGCAAATGCCTCTACCTGGCAGAAGTCAGCTGGGGTTGCTAGTGCATGGTTTCTGAACTTTCAGCAGATATGAAACCAGATCTGTATTTTTGCAGTAATTTGAACCTTACTGTGGGAATATTGAAGTTTCCCTTCGTAATCAGCAAAGACTGAAAAATATTAGTGACTTGCATCACTGTGACACAGTATAGCATTTGGCAGGTATATAGTTCAGCAGTTGAAATAGGTAGGTTGAATTTTTAGAAAAGGTGTTTTCAAACCGAAGAATTTCTGGAAACAAAGTTTGATCTCGTGGCGCATGGTCTTGTTCTTACAGTTCAATCTTGCACGCAGGAAAAGATTCGTCTTGCATTACAACAGTGCTGCTGCTTGCCAAAACCATGATGTTGAGGTCTTGCTGTTTCTCGTGGGTCTCCTGGTACCATTCTCTCATCACTTCTGAGTCATGGGTTGGGATTAAGGTCACCTGCAACACAGAACAGGCTAAATCCTAAGGAACAGACAGCAGAACTTTGTAAGAAGCCTCAGCTAACAAGTACATTTCCCTTTTGGAAACAGTGGCTCTTTATGCAATAAATACTTGAATAAATAGATAGATAAAAGGAAATAAATTAGCACAAAGATAGGAAAAAAGCCTGTGAAGTAGTTTATCTAATGAAAACCTTTGTAAGGTGCACAGACGCAGCTTCTCAGAGAAGTAGCAGTCTATAGTCTGCACTGACAGCTCTTCAGATCATAGCCAAGTATTTTATGTGCTCACTGATCACGATGGACGGCATGTGAAGTCTCCACGTGTACGTAGTTACTTTATATACCATGACACGTTAACTTTTCCTTCCTACTTACAAACTACATTTCTGAACAAGATGAAACAGCCAAACTCCCTGTAAACCAGTCCCCAACTGCTTTATTGACCAAGAACATATCAGAAAAGCCAGAAGTGAGAAGCAGCTGACAGCAGACACCATCCACTCCAAAGGTGCTCTAGCTTCCATTTGTTGGTTCCCAGAGGTTACATTTCTGGGTAAAGATAGTAGAGAAGAACCTACCTGCATGTTAGTCTCCCACTGTGCCTTGCCTTCCAACAGGGAGTCCAGAACAGCCCTGCTTGGCTCCTCAGCCGCAGAATCGTTTCCGCTCACAACATAGTAGGATGACCGCACCCTCTTGAAGAACTCAACATCAACATTTTTGCTGTTGCTGTGGTTGGGAATATACACCAGGTCCAAATACACTGGAGGTCCTGGAGGCACTGCTGTAGATTTTGCCACCTTAGTATTCCCAGGTCCTTTGGAAATCAAACAACAAGAGAATGTATCCCAGGCTGGCTAAAACATGCACTTATTAATTACAATTGTAACTGCTGAGATGAGATTTGTTTGACCATGCCATTACCCTCCTACATCTAATGACATGTTCCAGCTTCGCCGTATCTCTGTTATGACCATGTGATCAGTGCAAAACCATGTAACTAAACGACACAATCAAAACTCACTACCACATAGCTAAAACTGAATGGAGCCTTTCCTGGTAATACACTGCTGTTATCCAACGGTTACTACACAGGGCTGTGATTACTGTATTACGGCTCAGTTAACGGTGGCACTATTTTCCAGATCAATAAATGCAGTTTTTTGAAAGCGTGTTTGCCTGCTAGATCCTTGGTCGCACACATAAAAGCCTCTTGTCACAAAAAGTAAGGGTTAAGCATGTTTTTGCAGATGTACAAAGTATTGTACTCCTGCAAGGAAGAACTTCATTCAAGGAAGAACTTTGGTGGAAAGTTCAAAGTTTGAACACTCAGATTAAAAATACTACCCCACAAAAAGCAGCTTTTGGTATGCTCTAGGTTATGGTGTGAACTGCAAGTCAGGATTCAACCTTCAATTTTATCAAGATTATCACCGCTGCCTCATGTTGTTACAGAGGATGAAGCCCAGTAAACTGAGCAATGTATTCTACGTAGGTCACACACTGAAAGGTCAGCAAAGTCCATCACAGTTGTCTGTCATGTCCTGTCATTCACTATTGGACAATATGCCAAATAAGCACCACGAAGTTATAAGTTTTCTTGAATTAGAGTGTTTTTACTATCGGTTATGATACAAAAATCTTTTATAATCTTTTATTATTAAAGAGTCTTTGAT
Source organism: Rhinopomastus cyanomelas (assembly GCA_013400115.1). NCBI lineage: Eukaryota > Metazoa > Chordata > Aves > Bucerotiformes > Rhinopomastidae > Rhinopomastus > Rhinopomastus cyanomelas. Next base: position 20,703 of record VXBP01008116.1, read on the forward strand.
ATGTCTTTCTGAATTATGGATACCAACACTGGATGAAGTATATAGACATATTACCGAGCCTTGTCTTCTGCTCCAGCATATACCTGAAAAGTAGGCTTTAGGGAAGACTCATCTCATAGATTAGTCTAAAGTGCTGCAGAAACATACAGCGTGAACTATACTGCCTCTTTGAAAGGCAGCTACTAGCAGAGATGTGCAAATTATGGTGTAAGAAAGAAACAGCGGGCCACTTAAAATGCAGAAACTAACACCGCTGTAATGCTGGTTTGTTTGCACCGAGTCCTAGACCTGCTCTGTGTGAAAAAGTTTTTAACAGAACATCAATCCCTGACAACAGCAAAATTAAAGTATCTCCTAAACACTCAGTAACAAGATCTGCTGGAAACAACAGGTGAGCACAATGCCTCCTTCAGTAATCTATGTCATACTGAGAATGCGTGACAGATTTTTGATGTGAGATTAACTTTATGTACGCCTAGTCATCATTGATGGCAGAAGACTTTAACTGGATAGTGTCCATGCTTAGTTCATTGAAGTGCTCTTACGACTGTCGGTATTTTTAAAATACTTCTTTTAAAATTAATCCAGCAAAGTAATCCAATGGCTGTTAGTACCTTTGCCTTCCACAATATCAAACTGCATTATTTTGAGAGAATTACCTCTACTTTCTTCATAGAATCATAGAATCATTAGGGATTGGAAGGGACCTCAAAAGTTCATCTAGTCCAATCCCTAGACCAAGTTGCACAGGAACACATCCAGGAGGGTCTTAAACATCTCCAGTGAGGGAGACTCCACAACCTCCCTGGGCAGCCTGTTCTAGTGCTCTGTCACCCTCACTGTGAAGAAGTTCCTTCTCAGATTGATGTGGAACCTCCTATGTTCCAGCTTACAACCATTGCCCCCTCGTCCTATCACTAGATGACATTTCTTACAGTAAGTAAAGCAGTCCACTTTGAAACTGATGTCACTTCACCAACAAAAGTGGCACTTTTAATTCTATTACTTGATTAACCGTTTTCAGGTAGTATTAAGTTATCTATATTTTATGTACTCTCTCAGATTCCTAAAGTTAAATTAATTAATTTCATGCATGTAAATGAGCCCTTTGAACACAGGATTTATATTTAAAATGCGGTCTTTCTCTGGGGATTTGTTACAAACCAGCTGATACAAAGGCAAACTAACTTGACTAGAAAGCACCAGAGAACTGTTTTCTGTCTTTACCTGTGGATGCGGTCTTTGCTGACTTGGATGTTGTTGTATTTGCTGCATTCTTGGTTTCCTTATCTTTCTCTTCCACTCGAGTCTTTACTTCTGGAGTAGAGATGTTTTTGGTTGTCTTCTCCACAGATTCCTTCTTTTTTGGAGAAGCTGTTTTGGAAATTTTGTCTAAAGATTCTTTTATAGCTGGCTTAGGTGAAGCCACTTGTTTTGATTTACCATCACTTTTCTTAGCAGGGGAAGATGACTTGGTCTTAGTACCTTGCTTTTTTGTCTTTGTTTTTTCTTTGAGGTCCTTCTTCAGTGGTTTACCCAAATTCTGATCAACAGGCAGCGCCTCTGGATCAACCATGGAAACATCAGGGTGCCTAGGTGAAGGGCTGCGATCCTGCATTGGCACAGGTGGTGGGTCAATGTGTTTGTATGTAATTGTCTTGTCTGTTGGAATGGTTTCTGACTCATCTTCTGAGTCAATGTTAGCATCTGCAGTGATGGAAGGACATTCCTCAGTCTCTGGGGGAACATCTGAATCAGTCTGAGATGGGGCAGATTCACTCACAGATGTGGGAGGGGTTTCATCACACTGCCGCCCTTGCTGCTTTCCTCCAGAAGGTGGCTGAGCTCCCCCGGATTGAGTTAACGGCTTCTCTTGATCCTGAGACTGTTCTTCACTTGCAAACCACTCAAGGGGGTTTGGGTTGATAAACGAAGGTGAAAGCTCAGTTTTGGGATGCTTATATTCGCAAGAGGACACGAGGCATAAGTCGACGTCTTGACGGGACTCTGCTAATGATTTTGCTGGAGTGAAATCTGCACTTGCTTCATAGGAATAGCTAATAGCTTCAGGTGACCTTGTGGCAATACCAGTTGTCTCAAATGAGAAATCTGTGGCTTCAGGTGAACTGGAGGATTTCCGAGTCATCTCATAGGAGTAAGCCAATGTTTCTGGTGACCTGGTGGTTCTCCCAATAGTTTCGTAGCAGGAACTAATGCCTTCTGGTGACTTAGAGGCTTTCCCTCTTGTCTCATAGGAGTAATCCATAGTATCAGGTGATCTGCTAACTTGCCCAGTTCCCTCATAGGAATAATCTGTTGCCTCAGGTGATCTGGTGGCTTTCCCAGTCATCTCATAGGAATAATCTGTGGCCCCCGCTGACCTGCTGGTTTTTCTGGCTTGCTCCATCATCTCATAAGAATAATCTGTTGCCTCAGATGACCTCATACTTTTTGCAATTACATCATACGAATAATCTGTGGCTTCAGGTGACCTAGTAGTTTTCCCAGTTGTCTCATAGGAATAATCCATGGCCTGAGGTGATCTAGTAGATTTTCCAGCTGTCTCATAGGAGTAGCTAATACCCTCTGGTGATCTAGAATTTTTTCCTGTGGCCTCATAAGAATAACTAAGTTCTTCTGGTGACCTGCTGCTTTTCTCTGAATCTTCTTTTTCTGGGCTGAGTTCGGGACTATGCTTTGATAGAGGTTCCTGGTAACCAAATGCTTTGACAGAGGACACTTGCAGTGACAATGAAGGTGTATGACTAGCTGACACTGCTTCTGTGATTGCAGGAGGTGAACCTGGAAGACTAGGAGAGTACAGAGGAGAAGATTCCCTTGGAGTTAGTGGAGATATGTCAGACTTTGGTGATAGTTTTTCTCCAAGGCTCTGTACCTTTTCTGAGGTAAAAGAAGAATGTAGTGGCATATCCCTGGGTGGAAGAGCACCTGAAAAACTTTCCTCTGGCAGTGGTGAAGCTACCTGGGAAGGTGTATGAGCTGATGAAGTTGAAGATGATGCTTCAATTTGAGAAACCGAAATAATTTCTGAAATATCTTTCTCCTGAGAGTAAGATGACTGCTCCATGGGGGAAATCTTCTGTGCAAAATTAGGCTCCTGTATATCTGAAGGGCTGTAATCGACCTCAGTTGGTCCATTTTCAGATATATGGTGCATACTGGTGCCTACTGGAGGATATTCTGGGGATTGCCTACTGAAATCCATTGCTAAGGACTGCTCAGGGGACTCCTGACCAAATTCTACTGACATAGTTGACTGCTCAGGAGATCTATGATCATGCACTGGTGTTCTTGATTTTGCAGTTTTAGGAGAGAAATCTGGTGGAGAAATTGACATAGGTCTTGGGCACTCTTCCTTAGATGGAGACATTTCTGTTTCCTGAAAAGTTGTTGGTGTTTGCACAACTGACACTGAAAGGGAATCATCAACTTCAGTTGAGTGTGGAGACCCAACCTCAGCATGCAAAGAAGGAGATACATCATCAGTAGTTGGTTCTGGAAATGAACTAGTAGCAACAGACGCTGTAGAGACAGAAGCTACTCCTTCTATATGGGAATAGGTGTCTTCTGCCACAATCTCATCAACAGGTGTTGCAGACTTGTCAGAAACAGTGCCTTCAGAAATTGACATTTTGGTATCTTCTTTTAAAGACCCAAACTGGCTGATATCTACTTGGGTAGGTGAGAGATCACCTGCTAATTTTCGCTCATCCAAGACCAGTGAAGACTGGGAGCTGCTGGGTTCTGTATCCTCCATTTTCCTTTCAAGGCTGAAACTTTCCTTAATTACCATGAAGTCCATGCTTTTTTCATCTTGTTTTTCCTGGAAAAGGCCCGCAGAGTTGGCTTCGGAAGTTGGGCTCATTTGAACAGGTGATTTTTCTTTTTCAAGTTTTCCCTCAGAAGGACTTCTGTAATCTCTGGTGGGAGACTTTAGATCAGCACTCAAAAATGTATTGTAAGCTGTCTCTGAACCTATCAGTGGTGGACTCCGTAGAGGTGAGAGAACCTTTTCAATAGGAGATTCTGAATCTGGCACTGGCTCATCCATAGGGCTTATTCTGTGTTTTGCAGACTCATCTCGATCTTCACTGAATTCAAAGCTAACAGGAGCTTCTGTTGACTTTTCACTAGTTTCAGAGGGAAGCTGACTGGACTTTTCATCAGTGGGAGACTGATAATAAGGTGTGTGGCCAGCACTACCAGCAGCAGATTGTGAGGGAGATGCTACTTCCAATGTTTTATCTTCAGGGCTTGCACAGTGCTCTTCAGCAACCCCTTGATGTATGTCACGCAATGCAGCAGTGGGGGCAGGCTCAGATGAGACCTTGATCTCATTTGGAGTGAGTGAAAAGTTCACACTACGTTCACTCAGTGGTGTTTTGGCAACAGGTGATGGAGGGGACAAACTGTCATCTGGACTCTTTGCTGGACTACGTTTTCCACCAACATCTTGATAGGGTTCTTCGATTTCTGATTTGGCAGTGCCTTGGATTTCACTTTCTTTTTGCCGGTATATATCTTGGAATGCAGATTTGCAGAATTTGTCTTCCTCTAATGAAGAAGGTGGTGAAATGGTGGAAGCTGAGGCATTGTATTCTCTACCTTCTGTGGCCTCAGTTTTGGATCCTTCAGATAATCCATTGAAAGCATCTGGAAGTGGGGAAAGTTTAGGTCTGCCAAATTCTTGAGAGTACAGTGATGTCTCATACTTGGTAATGTTCACGTACTCCTGAGAAGGTGAGTCACTTTCCTCATTGTTAGTTTCATCACTCATGACATCCCGGGGTGTTGACATTTCATCCATGGGAGTTGGTTCACTAGATATTTCAATGGTAGACTGTGTGTAACCTGAAGTAGCGGTGAATTCCTCTGGTTGGTCTTCTCTGTTTTCTTCATCAGAAACAGTGGCTTCACTTTCTGAACCACCAGGTAATGTCTCATCGTGGATAGAAGAGGCTGGTTCGGCTGCTGGAGACTGAGGCTCTGAGAGTTTTTTTGGTGTAATTATAAGCAGGCCATATTTATCTTCAACTTCCACAGCTTTATCTACCACAGCCATCACATAATCTTCTTCAGCTTCTATTTTTTCAGTTTCATCTGCATCTCTGGTGTCTCCTGCTTTGTCTTCCTCATCTTCAGTTTCTTCCATTTCTGCCTTTTCTATTGCCTCTTCTCTGTCTTCCTCAACCTGTACATCTGATGCCTCATAATCTGCTTTTTCAGTGTACTTTTCATCTTTAATATTGTCATCTTCTTCAGCCATTATCTCTTCTGAGCTCTCTACAGGTTTCTTTCGTTCATCCATGTACAGTTTTGTGGTGTCCAGTGCTGTCTTTTCTTGCTCTTCACCTTGTTCTTCAGCTTCTTCTGTCTCTGCCTTTTCCTCGTAATCTCCTGCTTCTGATGACTCTTCCAAGCCAGTTCCTTCATCTTCAAACTTTTCATTGTCATCAACCCTGTGCTTTTCCACTGGTTCCAATTCTTCAGGTGTCTGTTCGCATTCACCCTCAGCCTCTGTGGTAGTTATGCCTTCATCAGAGGACTCAGCAGGTCCTTCATGATCCAGTTTTTCTTTTTGTACTTCAGAAGCCTCTTTTTGTCCTGTGCCAGTGAGTTTCAGTTCATCCTCTATAAGTGCAAGTTTTGTTTCTTTTATTGTTTCTACTTCTTCAGCTTTTAACTCCTCAAAATCCTTTGTTAAATCTTCTGGTGAAGACATAAGAGATCTCTCTACTTCAAGTTCCTTTCCACTGGCCGTTATTTCTGCAGCTGCTACAGCTGCTACAGTTGTGGCAGCAACTGCAGCTGCTGCAAGGGCAGCTTGTGTTCCAGTGACTTTGATCTCTTTCTTAACAGTCTTAACTTTTCCTTTTTCCTTTGTCTTTCCAGCAGGTTCTTTTTTAGCAGGTTCCTCTTTCTTTTGTAGTTTAGGCTTTGCTGCTGACTTTTTGGTTTCACTTGAAGGAGTAGCTGTCTTCTTTGTTTCTTTAGGAACCTTTTTTATGTCCTTTTTGGCTTCTTTCTCTTCCTTTTTAATTTCCTTCTTCTCGTCTTTTTTAGCTTCCTTTTTAGCTTCCTTTGGTGGAGATTCTGTCTTTACTTCCTTCTTAGTTTCCTTCTTTTCTTCCTTTTTCACCTCTTTTTTAACCTCTTTCTTCAGCTCTTCTTTTTTGGGTTTTTCCTCTTTTTTGATGGGTGTTTTTTCCTCTTTTTTAGAAACCTCTTTCTTTGTTTTTTCTTTTTCCTCCTTCTTTTCATCAGGTTTTGCTTTGACCTCCTTTTTCACTGGCTTCTCCTTTGACACTTTCGGTTTTACATCTGCAGTTTGTTTTTCAGGAGTTTCAGATTTTACTAACTGTTCTTCTTTACTGGTTATGCCTTTTTCCACCACTACAGGTTTGGTCTCTTTTGCGGGTTTCTCTTTCTTAACTGGAACTTTTTCTTTGCTTTCCAACTTCTGAGGCTTTTCCGGAGCCAGACTAGGCTTCACGGGCTCTAATGTTTCTTCTTTTGATTCTTTTCTGACAGGTTTGCTTGGTGGTGTCTTAGCAGCAGGCTTGAGACTCTCCTTACTGTCTGTTCGTTGCTTCAGCTTTGCTTGTTTCACAACTGGACTAGCAATGTTCCCAGTTAGGTCCTTTTGTGTAACCATTGGTTGCTTAAGGAAGTCTAAGTGTTTCAGTTTTTCTAGTCCTTCCAGAATGTTATATTGGGTGCTGTTTCCCGGAAACAGAACACGGATTATTTTTTCTGAAGGGTTGGCTGGATGCCACACAATCAGGGACGAGACAGAAGTGAAGTATGATAATGGGATGTCTATTTCTTGGCCATTTGGTAGCAGGAATTCAGCTTTATCTTTGTTAGTCCCGCTCCACTGCTGCATAAAATATTGCATCTCTTTGCTGTTTTTGACAGGATTAAGCACGTACATCTCAAGTTTGCCAACTCCCATTTTCTGAAATAAGATGATGGGGTCAATGGTATTTCCTGTGTTTCTGTACAGAGGTTCCGGTTTCATAGACAGCTTGTTTAAATACTGAAGAGTAAAACAAGCTTCTTCTACACTCCGTTTTACTTTAAAGTTAGGATCAAGGTTCTTCAGGTTCTCAGGTACATTAAGGAACACAACTCCTAAATCAGGTGAGATGAGGTTTTTCATCCAGTCACTGTTGGTAGTCGATCCTTGGGATTGTTCCTCTTCCAGCTCAGCTATTTTTCGCTGAAGCATGCTATTGATTCCTGGCAGGTTGTCATCTCCAATGTGAGTAAGCAGAATAGAATCTACCCTGTCCAAGTGCCGGATAAGTTTCCAAAAGCAAGACTTTCTTTCAGATCCTCCATTGATAAGCATGTTGAATCCATTGACAGCAAACAATGCAGAGTCCCCTCTTCCCCCTGGGAAAATGTAACAGCAGGGTTTGGAGAGTTTTAAGAAGCCTCCTGAGGTTGGAGGTTCCAAAATGTCAAAAGGCGATGGCACTTCTACTGATTCTGACAGATATTCTGTGAATTCGGAGAGTCCTTCCATCTCAGGCAGTATGGATGCTGAGTTGAGTTTAATGTTTATAAAGTCTTGAAGATTGTGTCTCTCAAGGTTGGAATTTTTCCAGTCCCCTTCCTCAGGGCAGAAGAGAGTTAGGCTGGCTTTGTTGGCAGGGTGTGTGGTACTCAATAATTCACCAATCTATGGTTACAAAACGAAAACACAGAAAGATGCAAGTAAATTCATTTTTTTAATGGCGACAAACGTCGGAATGTATTTTCTGACTAGACAGATAAAGCCTTTTCCATTTTGTGTTTGCCTCTGCACTGGAGAGTACCTGTCCTAAACGCTAAAGGAACCTGATACCACAGTTAGCTCAATACTGGTTTTTTTCACATTAAAGAAAGAACTTTATTCCTGGTGCCTTTTGTCCAAAGGATGACAGTAACCCTTCCCTTCTTCACCCTCTGTAGGAGGATGGTACAAAGTTTTACAATGAGGTGATACGAAGACTAAGAGGGTAATGCTGCCAGAGCTGCCACCATTTCTGCTACTGGCTCTGCTGCTCTGGCCCATCCAGAAGGGCCAGTCAAAATCCCATAAAGGGACAAAACGCATTCCCTTAACTGGGGGGAGAATAACCACAACCCAGAGGAGGCCATCATCCTCCCAGGTGTCTTTCTAACCCCTTCTCTCATGGGATATATTCTACTACACTGTTGTTACTGCATTTCTTTCTGCAGGTTGTCTCCTGAAAAGCCACCACTGCTCCCAGATTAGCACAACTAATTGCAGAATTGTTTTCCAGAATGCTAAGAAACTCGTTACTGCTTCAGAAATGCAAACAGCTGCATGTTTTCTGATTTTGAGACTACAAAGTAGAGGGCAAACAAGGAGACAGAAAAAATGCATTAGATTTAGAAATGCTCTTGTTATTATTTCGTTTTTGAACTCATAGGCCACGAAAGTTGAAATCTAGAATAAGTCCACTAATTTTAATAAACTTGTAGACAAACAAACAAGCATGAAAAAGCGTTACATATTTTATAGCTTCTCCCAGTTCCACAGAAACTTTCATTTGGGTATTTCTTTTACTAGTGATTAAGTTAAGTGTAGCCCATTTCTGTTCTACTTGCTCTGTGAGACCACCAAATTATGTAAACATCTTCTTTAAAAAAGCAATTAGACTTAAAATATCAGTGCAACATATGCCAGCACATCGTGATACAAAATTCCACAACCTTCTTTGCAGAGTCCCAGTGATCAGTTCAATCTGTAAGAACAGTTTTGTTAAAGATGACACAGATTATGCTACAACTGAATGATTTGAAAGTCTTGGACCATTAACTGGATCAGCAGAATACATGAATACATTATAAAAAAACAATGACGTTTGATTGCACGAGCTCTGTTTGGGCTCCTGTGCACCTCTCACTTCTCTTCTTTATGTTACATAATTTATTTTTAGCATTTACCTAAAATAAAACTCAAAGATGCAGTGGCTGTTATCCAGAGAAAACCAATCAACCACCACCTAAACAAGGCAGAAATGATTATTTTTTGTCTTCCTTTGTCAGCCTTGTTTAGTATTCAAACCATTCAACAGCAGCATAAATGAATCTCGCCCATATGTCAGACATTTTCTTTGTCTGAAAAGAAGCAAAGATAAAAACAAAATAAAAGAAGAAAAGGCTTAAAATAATGAAAGATAGGGAAAACAGAAGAACCACTCCTACTGTTTGATGAAGACATAAGAGAAGGGGGGCAGCTCAGACTACTGCTCTGAAATGGATTTAGGATTGCAATTGTATGCAAGACAATGCTATGTCTCTGATTGGGCTGAAAACACACGATTAGGGAGAGACAAGAGCAGCAGAAGATCACTTCCTCTGGATTAATAAATCCAAGTCTGTTGCACATATACAGAGATAACTCGAGAACAGGCTGTTTCTCAGGTAGGGCAAATTTTCTGATTAAAAAAAAGGGTAATATTCTGGACTAATGGATATACTGGGCTGAGGCTTAGGGCTAGCCCTAAGCCCCTTATGCTGTACCATATATGCACTTCTGCTTCATGCTCTGAAAACCTGGCTTACTTTGCTCCTAGAAGCTGGCACCCATAATGCTGACAGTGCTAAGTCACTGGCAACACAAGGCAATGAAAAGCTGCAGAAAAGTTATTCCAGACTTAGATCATATCTGCTAGGCACAGCAAGTTCAGGAGTGACTCAGAAAGGGCCTCTAGATTTGCATTTGAAATAGTGACACCAAGAGTGTCAACAGTTCTACTGTTTCTGCTATTTAATAAAAGAGAGATGTAATCACTCCTTCTCTTCTCTGGATTCAAAGCCACACTGGGATCAAATAAATGTATCTGTGAGCCTGATTGTCTTTTCAAGCACAGAGAGAAATCTGTTGGGTAATCTTCAAGTTTTACAGGTATCACAGCTGGTGAAGGGAAGCAGAGGTTGCCTGCTCAGAGTAAATACAGATTGTTTCCTACCCTGGATGATGAGGGAATATACCATGCATGCCCACCACTGGGATAATGCAACTCATGGCCAACCACCCCCCCTCCTCTTTCAACCCAACAATTTCACTTTCTAGTGGTAATGGAATCTTGACATAGTTATGTGTCACTAAATAGTCAGAGATGTAAGGAGAATGGGTTTGTAATTTCATGGAAAAGCAACTGTGAATTGTCAGTGAGTTTTAGGTGCCATGTGTATTTCAGAGAGTAGGAATCCAGCTCTTTCCCCTACCCTATAGCCAGATGCTCAACAAAGAGGTTTGAAGAATAGGTCACACCTGGAGGTTTCAGATTTGCTACAGTGACATGCTCCTAAATAGTGTTGGAAGCTAAATTCTTAGAGATGCAGCCACGTAGTTTCTTCAAATATATACTTTACACAGCAGCTAAATTAAGTGTGACAGCTTGTTTACTATGAGTCCCTGCCCTATGGGAGCTTTCAGACACAGAACATTAAGCAAGACAGCAAAATAACAAGACATGAAACAAATTGCACTAAATACTGGTGTACTTCACGCTTATTTTTTGTATGAAAACGCCACAAAATGTACAGATTTCACTGGCCGAACTGTAGACACTACTATCAAGAAGAGAAGCAGGAAGATCACGCAAAAAACTACAGGTATTCCAATATACAGCATCTGTCTTATTTAATGTCACCTATTACTTGGCTACCACCAGCAAGGACATGGAGTTGAGTTCAAGTCTGACTACTCTGTATAGGTACAATACACAACCTGTGTAAATAAACAACACCTGACATTTGACACTGACATTATCTCAGTGTCAAAAAGTTCCTTGATTTTCTGTTTCTGGAAGTTATAATTTAATTCCTCTGTCCAGAAATTTGCATAAAATCTAAAGCAAATTAGTGTTCTGAAAGAAAGCCTATAATGAAGAGTAAAGAGCATCGGCATCAGGTTGCCAATGCCAACTCTTAACAACACAGAGGGCTATTTTTAGCCTTCTGGAGACATCTGCCATCACACAACAGTGTATGAACACACTTTTCTGAACACACCTCTTGGTCCGTGAAGATCTCAATGAAGTTCTGGAAGGAGAAGGACCCTGACTGAAGAATCAGTTCTCCTGTGTTTTCAAAGCACTGTCCAGTTAGTACAAGGAGCTTATGTCTTGCAGCATCTGTGATCATTAAACGCACCTAGAGTGAAGAAGACAAATACGTCAATAATGGGAGTTACCATGTGTTTCTATATTCTGCTGAGAACATGCAGTTTATCTCTCCTAATTTTAAACATATTTTACACCAGTTTTACTCCCAGGACTATCAAAACATCATCAAGTTATAGAGGTCTTTAAAAAAGACAGTAAGAAAAGTATAAAGTAAAAAACAGGGACAAGATGCAATTAGAACATTAAGTCCATGAACAAACCAAACTGGTGATATGAGAAAGAGAATAAGAAGCAGAACAGAATAGAACAGGAGTGAAATAATATTATTTTCAATTTACAAGCATATTCCTTGTATAACTCTTGATGAATTGTAATAGAATTGTCTCAGAACAGGCTGGGTAAATGTGTCCCACATTTGAATGAGGGACAATTGCATGTTGTCAGGCTCAGTTTTTTGAAGGCTGCTCGTATTTTCCCAGAATAAAACATCAGTTGTGAAAGTGTCACCGAGAAGTAACAGCCACAATCACATGTAGACTGTCATTCTGTTGTAACCTGAGTCATCTAGAAAGTAGTTAAGGGACAATTCTGCTTCACCACAGTAACAAACTTGAACTTCAAGCACTCAGATACAGCCACATGCACTATCTACCTCTCACTATGTCATTAACTTTGGACACTGAGCTTTTTAAAGTGTGCCAATCCAAAACCTCCTTTCAACAGACAATATTAAGTGAATAATTTAGTTAATAATTAAGTGCCTAATGGCACATCTAGGCTTGCTACTGAGAAATAATGTTCCTCTGCATTTTTAAGTAACTCTTAGCTATTTTAATGTAGATGTTCTATACTTTATGTGCCCCTAACTACAGCTACTACTAATTGCTGGTTCTCCCCAGGGGACGATTTACTTGCATGCTAAGAGAAACCAATATATTCACTATACTTCTGTGGACTGAATTCAGCTTAAATTTAAGAACAAAACTAAACAAAACTTTTGTAAGATTCTGTAGTGCTGGGTAAATATTTCGCAAGTACTTCGAAATTCATGTCCGATATACTGAAAAATCACTTCAGTCTATGTTAAGGGATCAATTTCAAGTGTACTAATTCTTCTGTTCAATCAGAAATTAAATTGAATGAGAATAGTGTTATCCATGCATTAAACTAAACAAAGAGCATTCATCTGGAACAACTCCACCTGATACTGGATCCAAGCTCTGTCTCCGTGGAGATGACATATAACCTCAGCTCTCCTCACAAGCTATTCTTTCAAATTTTTGTATTGATCTCTAAGCAATCAATTACTCTAAAGAATTTCTGCTTACACCAGGGGGTCTAAGCCAGGCTAAGGCTTTCCATGCATCTCTGCTGAGCAACGTGTCTTCACTGCAAGGAGAAAAAGGGCACTGATGGGTAGGTATGTGAAAGAACACCCCAACTCTACATAATTTCCATTGTTATTTTATTGAATATGTGACTCTGATGCTGAGCAGCAGTAAGTCCCTCTAAATGCAGCATTAATGCTGCTCTGTCACTAACTGCACAAAGCTTGCAAATTCAGTAATATTCTTGCTGGATTGAGCGTATCTGTTTCAGACAAAAACACAGAAAAGAGCAGCTGTCTGTCTGATGTGCACTGCTCAAATCTTGTCTGTTTTAGCTGTATGGAAACCAGAAAAGAACTGGCTTCCTCTTCTGTGTTTTCTCTCGTCGCTGGCAGCAGCGTTAGGCAGTCTGCCAATTTATATGTTAAATCACAAAGTTTTCCAACAGCAAAATTATTTCCTGACTGGTGAATCACGGATATGTGACTGTCACATAATTCCTCTTCAATCTATTTTATTAATTGATGATGAAATACATTCTGCAGAGTTAGCAAACTGTGGCAAACCAAAAAGTAAATAGATGCCTGTGGATTGCAGAGCATGAGGAATGATCCACATGGAAGAAATTAAAGAGACACGTGAATACTGTGTCTTGGTGTAACTCAGGCTTCCTGAAGGACTAACAGAAATTCTTGTCCTGATTTCAAGACCACAGCACTTCAGAAATACTGCAAAGAGATGATCCTGTTCAGCTTTGCCTTTGGATGAAGTCCCAAGTTGTTTGGAGGAGGTGAACAGCAAGATGTAGCCCAGTCAAAACTGAGGTAGAGATGGAGTGTGAACAAAGGCAGGAGCACCAACAGACCAGCTGCTTTCTATACTTACAGGACAGTTGCAGGAGCACTAGAGCAATGGAGTGGGGAATCTTCTTAAAAAGCTAGTAACTGTTCATTAGGGTTTGGGAAACTACATAATCTCTCTCTGTCCTTGGACTTCTCCCTTCTGGGAGGTATTCTGGTATTTGATCGACCATGAGAAGTGCTTTGGGCGGAACCAGTATGGATGGGTAATCCAGCTTGGCTAGCAAGATTTTCCATTAATATTGTATTTATTTGGTTTTCCATAGATACATATTCCTCTTCGGTAAAGCCAGATCTACATATCACTGTCTCCCCAGGTGCAACCTGGAAATCTCTTGATACATAAAACTAAGTTTTCTATTTGCCATAATAGGCAGAACATGTCTATTCTGACCTCTAATTTCATTATCCTGTTTCTTAGTGGTTTTTTTTTCTGGCTTGTCTCCAGTCAGAGTCTTACTTGGACAGCCAAGATAAATCTCAGATTGTAACTTCTGGCTGTGACATCTGGCAAGATGAAAGTGAAGATAAGATTGCCTCCAACAGTCTGGTGAGAAGAAATTAACAGTAACCTGTCCAGAGCCAAAACAGTAAAGTCAGGGTTCAGAAGTCATTAATGGGCCTCAGACCATGTTCTTCCATGTGGTCACACATCAAGGGAACAAAGAACAACAGCAACAGAAGTAGCATTTTCTTAGTTTTGGCAGTTCCTTCAGCTCATCCTTCCCTCCACCCACTATTTGTAGCTTTTTACTCTGAATCACACATTCAGAGAATTATTGAGGCTGGAAAAGACCTCTAACATCACCAAGTCCAGCGTATGACCTGGCATCACCACAGTCACCTAGACCATGGTACTAGGTGCCCCATCCAATCTGTCTTTAAACACCTCCAAGGATGGGGACTACATCACCTCCCTGGGCAGTCCATCCCAGGGCCTGACCNTCCCCTGGCACAGCTTCAGGCCCTGCCCTCTCATCCTGTCACTAGTTGCCTGGGACAAGAGCCCAACTCTCACCTGTCTACAACTTCCCTTCAGGGAGTTGCAGAGAGTGATAAGGTCCCCCCAGTCTCTTCCAGGTTAAACAACCCTAGCCTCTTGTCGTAAGACTTTCCCTCCAGTCCCTTCACCAGCCTCATTGCTCTCCTCTGGATCTGCTCCATCATCTCAAAATCTTTCCTGAAGTGGTGGGGCCCAGAACTGCACACAGTACTTAAGGTGAGACCTCACCAGTGCCCAGTACAGGGGAAGAATTGCATCCCTAGTCCTGCTGGCCACACTATTCCTGATACAAGCCTTTCATGCCACTTGGGCACACTGTTGGCTCATGTTCAGCCAGCTGTCAATCAGTACTCCTAGATCCCTCTCTGTCATGTAGATTTGATGCTTCAGATCATCGATAAAGATACTGAATAGGACTGGGCCCAGCACTGATCCTTGGGGGACACCACTGGGCACTGAACACCAACTGGAAGTAGCACCATTCACAACCACTCTCTGGGCCCACTCATCCAGCCAGTTTTTAACCCAGCAGAGGGTGCACCCATCCAAGCCAGCTTTTGGGTTGCCAGCTTTTTCCAGGAGGATTGCTGTGGGAGACTGTGTCAAAGGCTTTGCTGAAGTCTAAGTAAACCACATCCACAGCCTTCTCCTCATCACTTGGCGGGCCAGCCAGTTGCAGAATGAGATCAGATTGGTTAGGCAGGACCTTCCTTTCCTAAATCCATGTTGGCTGTGCCTGATGCTCGATGGCATGCCTGAATGTCTGAATGTATTACGAGCTGCTATCCTGCTGACCTCTCTGCTCCTTACCAAGTACCCCTAATGCCTTGTAAGAGATTTCACAAACAGTTCTTGGTGAATGATTTGCCATTAACTGAGGTTATTTTCTTATTTAACCTTTTAGAACATCAGAAATTTCATTAGTTGTGGAGTCCTTCCTCCTGTGTTTTAATTTAATACCAACCTCTTCAGGTTGTAACAAAGCAGATTCTTCACCATGTACTACTGCAAGCTGAGGCAGTTCGTTTCCAGACAGAAAATGTACTATGACAGTGTTTCCCAGCACAGGCCAGCAAACAAATGATTCCTGATGTTTTAACCTTCAGCCTACACCAGTTACATTTGTCAAATTTGTCTTCGAGCAGGGTGCTCAGTTCTTTGATTCTGCTCTCGTAAGTTCACAGAGAAACTCACAGTGCTCTTCTGGGCCACTCTCCAGGTTTGGCTGATGAGGTCAAATGCTTTTTGAAGCACAGAAAGATCAACCTAGAATCACTTCCACATAGCTGCTTGTTCTTTTCAAAGCCCTTCTTTTGTCTCATCTTTACATGTTTTCATGTGTAAAATACGAGAGGAGCAGAAGTACAGATTTGCATTTTAAGGAGAAAAAAACAATGGTGATGATGTTTTCTGTTGGAGCTGTGTGTTCCTTTCTGTATTTCCACAAGGCATAAATTTTAGTTGATGACTGTAAGTTTCTATATGAGATGATGACTGTTAGTTTCTATAAATCTAAATGTTTTTGGTGTTTTCCAGGTTGGATGGGGCTTTGGGCAACCTGGTCTAGTAATGTCCCTGCCTATGGCAGTGAGGTTGGCACTAGATGATCTCTGAGGTCCCTTCCAACCTAAGCCACTCTGTGATTCTGTGAATCAAGAAGAGAGTATGGTGCATTATGAGAAAAGGAGTGCTGGGATCAGAGGTCCTTTGCCTCTAACATTTTGTCAGGAATCTAAGAAATGAGGAAAATAATCAAGGAACAGCCTATGATAACTTACTCTTAATATGTCCTTTCATCGACAGTTAGGACCTGCTCATAGTCTGCTAAGACTCTGACAGACAGTTTTGTCAGGAAGAACAATCCCAGTAGCACCTCCTTCACTGTCCTCTTAAAAGGGCTTTTATGATGTACCCAATGAAGTATTTCTAACTTACCTCAGTGCTAACTGCTTCATCTGAGGGATTGATCAGGACCACAGTTTCTAAGACATCACTTCTGTGATGAAGAATCTTCTGACCTACAAGCATAAAGAGAAAAAAATGAAAAAACATCAGTTTAAACCAGAATGGTTCACTTTCCCTGAGCTTCTATGTACCACTGTGCTACAGATCTCTGGTTCACCCACCCATGCTGGCCACAGCAACTGCTGTGCTGCTGTTCTTTTCAGAAACACCCATGAGATGTAAACCTGTTGGCCAGAAACATCTAAGTTAATGAAAACTAACTGTCAGCAGCATCGAGTTCTGTCCTTTCCTGCTAGCCGAAGGATTCACTTTAACTTGCTGTAACTTGTCTTTATAGAGCTGGTATGGATCGAGAACGGGAGAAACCAACGTCAGCTGAGCATCTGGCCCTCTCTTTACAGGGACGTATCTACACCACAGACAGCGTGGATTTAAATGATGATTTCCATAAACTATTAGCAGCTTAGCTGCAGCAGTATTTGCCAGCACTGCCTAGCGAACACAGTTTTTGAGATAAGCAAAGGAACACAGGGATGTCCCCACTGCCCACCATCACAAGCACCATCCTGCTCCTGAAACAGTCAGTCTGTGTCCTCCACAAATCTCAGTCTCACCACACAAAGTAGGTGAAAGCTGGCAAAATACCTTCCCAAAACACCCCTTTCAGTCTTCTGCCACTATTACTGTTCAGACATTGCAAGCAATTCCCTATGGGTATGGCTGGACTCTTGCCACACTGTCCTACTTCATCTTCCTCCTGCTTACAAAGCCAGTAGCAAGCAATGTTACGCAACAAGAGTGAATGAGAGCACAAACAACAGCTTAGCTGCTGAATGAATAACGTCTGGGCAAGTTTGGTGCAGCCTCACAGCCCACTGGCTTTCATACTTGGTGGATCTCTGTCTCTTACATTTAACAGTGAGATTCATCTGACTGGGAGTGACTGCCAGGAAAACACAACAGAACTCTTCACTTTCCTTTTATTCTTATGTTAATTGACAAGTTCTTATCAGGGTCTCTTTCAATCAGAACTGCAGTGAGATTAATTAGCAGCTGTATTGTCATTCAGAAATCCAGACCAGCAATTAGTCCAGAGATACAGAAGAGCTGCTGTGGTGAAGCTCTGTCTTTATGTGCATGACAAGCATGAGGCAGAAAGTGAAAGACAAGGCAAAAAGCTGTTCTCCAAAAATGTGAGACGGGTTTGCAGATCATTCTGTTGTGCAAGACAGTGCTTACAGAATTCTGTATAATTACAGAATCAAGGTTTGAAGTGACCTCTAAAATCATCAAGTCCAACCATTAACCCAATGTCACCATGACCACTAAACCATGTTCCATAGTGCCACATCTACACTTTTTTTCAACAGCTCAAGGGACAGCGACTCAATTCCCTGGGCAACCTGTTTCAGCACTTGACCATTCTTTGATTGAAGAAATTTTTCCTCATGTGCAATCTAAAACTCTCCTGGCACAACTTGAGGCCATTTCTTCTTGTCTTATTGCTAGTGACTTGGCAGAAGAGACCAGCCCCCACCTTTACAACCTCCTTTCAGGTAGTTGTAAAGAACAATAAGGTCTCCCCTCAACCTCCTTTTCTCCAGACTAAACAACCCAATTCTTTCAGCTGCTCCTCCTAAGACCTGTCCTCCAGGCCCTTTACTAGCCTTGTTGCTCTTCTCTGAACACACTCCAGTGTCTAAATGTCCTTCTTGCATTGCGGTGCCCAAAACTGAACACAGTACTTGAGATGAGGCCTCACTAGTGCCAAGTACAGGGGGGATGATCACTCCTCTGGTTCTGCCGACCACACTACATCTCTGATGCAGACCACAATGCCAATGGCCTTCTTGGCCAACTGAGCACACTGCTGGCTCATGTTCAGCCAGCTGTCAATCAGCACTCCCAGATCTTTTTCCACCAAGCAGTTCTCCAGACACTGTTCTCCCAGCGTGTAGTGTGGCATGTTGTTGCAAAGTGTAGGGTCCAGCACTTGGTCTTGTTAAACCTC
>VXBP01008116.1:44760-56782 GCA_013400115.1 Rhinopomastus cyanomelas
GGCGCTTAGGTATATGGTCTAGCGGTTAGGCACTAGGAGAAAGGGCTGGACTCGATGACTCTGGAGGTCCTTTCCAGCCATGATGATTCTATGATTCTATGAAATCAGAGATATTCTTTTTCCCTGAAAAAATTAACTGAAGATGACATCTGAGCTGGCGTTCAAACATAATTATATGGACCCTTTAAACATATTCTTCTTCACTATAAAGAATATTAAAGTTCTTTTTTGTGGTCAGAAGGCATGACTGCCACATTACACTGTGCTGGGTCAAATTAGCAGATGCGGTGGCTTGCAAAGCTTTATAGTGAAACCTCCCTCAAGCCATGACTGGGTAGTGAACTGGAGATGTTCAGTGCTCTGCAACTGCAAGTAACTCTAAAGCCAAGGCCTGCCCCTAGAAGCAGCAAAATGAAACATTTTTCCTTGACATCTCTGGGTAGAGATGGCAGGAAAGGCTTTTTGTTGTATTTTAATGTCTACTCCTTCAGTACCCTCTTTGCTGATATCCACACATAGTAACACCTTAAAAGCTTTAGTTCTTACTGCCTTTGTATTCATAACAGCTAGATGACTGAACCAGTGTGTATAGGGGGCTAGGAGGTGAGACGGGGAGGATGGGGGGGTTTTACACTCCATTTCCATGCATCCAAGCACTAAAGGCCAAGGCATGGGCAAATCAGACACTCTTTTACATGTAATTAATTTGACAGAAAATGATAATGCCTTTAGGAAAACCAGAATTAGTAAACAGCCTGAGGAACCCAACTGAAGTCGTCACCACCAAACAAAAACCAAACTGCTAATGGAGCAGTCTTCGAGCTGCTGTGACTCTGAAAGACCATATTGGAGTTTGTTAGGTACTACGCTGGAAAGCAGTAACTGACGTTCAGGGATCATCCTAACTACATCCTTTTCGGACTCACCATGTCCGATCAAAGTTATTGGAAGCTTCTAATATTCCTCTCACATGCTGTTAACAGCAATAAATCCCTTTGAAAAAAGGAGCTGTTTGTTTTTAAGTAACATCAAACTGTTAATTTTCTCACCTTTTTCTAGTGAGGATTTCAAATTTGTCCTCCAAAAAAATGTATTAACCTTGTGTTCAGCATAACTGTTCGATGCTTTCAATAGAGTATTCAGAGGTCTAAAAGACTGGTCATCTGGCAGTTGCTGTTTCTCACACTAACTGAATAAATCTGTTTTTCCTTGTTTTCAAGACAAAGATCAGTGAGTACAAACTGTCAAATAACACTGCAGTTGCGGCTGGTCTCGAAACGTCCTCAGTGTCAACCTGGAGACACTAGACTGCAGAAGCATTTCCCGATCAAGGAGAAAGGATCAAGATTCTCTTTTACAGCAGATTATAAATTATCTGAAGAAATTTTGCATAAATTATATGGAACACTCCATCCTCTTCACCTTCTTTAGAAACAGGGCCACCAGGGCATGTTAAGTTCCCTGTCAAGCTGACTGCAAGCTGGAGAAATGGGTAAACGTACAGCAGTAAGTAAGGCACGCCAAAGCAAATTCCTGCACTGTAACATGTATTGCACCAATGAGAATCCCGGGTTATTTAGTGGTGCTCACTGCAAAACTGTGAGGTTCTTTTTCATAAGTAGTATCACAGCTTTATTGCTGTTTCCTAAACAAATCACACAATCACTAATGTCTATAAATATGTGACGGATGGGTGACACGAGGATGGAGCCAGGCTCTTCTCAATGTCATCTAGTCATAGGACAAGGAGCAATGGTGGAACACAGGAGGTTCCACATCAATATGAGAAGGAACTTCTTCACAATGAGGGTGACAGAGCACTGGAACAGGCTGCCCAGGGAGGTTGTGGAGTCTCCTTCACTGGAAAAGTTTAAGACTCACTTGGATGTGTTCCCGTGTGACTTGGTCTAGGTGACTGCTGTGTGAGGGGGATTGGACTGGATGATCTTTAGAGGTCCCTTCCAATTCCTAATGATTCTATGATTCTATAATTATAATAGATGTGCTGCAGTGGAAAGGGTGTATTTCCATGTGTTCTAGAAACTCGTCATCCTGTAAAACGTATTATTACTCTCAACTGATTTATCAGCTGCGGAACAAACCTGAGCTTCCAGGGCCACTGCCAAACATAACAAGATGCTCTGTTTGTGAGCCTGTAATGAGAACTGGAGCTAAGCTCTTCCCATACCAACCATTCTGCTTGCCCAGCTCCATAGGACAAATTGCCAAAACCTTTTCTTTTCCTTTACATACAGTTAGTGAAAAAAAAAAAGCACCATTGTTACAATCTGTGTTGCTAGTAAATTTCTGCTTATAAATTAACAGTGTAATTGTAGCAGCAATCACCTTCCCGGTCTGAAAGAACAGAGCAACTGTTCTACACAGAGACAAAGACTTCTCATCATCTACCAAAAGAGAGTAACTTGAAAGTCTGAAAAACACCTTAATCCTTTGATTATTTGCTGGAGGTGTGAAATTCTCCACTGAGATGGTTTTATGTAACATGAAACCGATTAACCCTGCAGACCACACAGGCAAGTACTATTAACTAATTCTAAGTTTTACAAAAAAGAAAATGAGAAGGTGTACCTGCCAGCTAGATGTTTCAGCATAAAGGGAAAATTCTTACGGCTTTCATTTCTGGAATTAAAACGAACCATAAAGTACTCCCTCCAGTCTTTGCTTGAAAGTTTTGTGAGGGTGTGCTTAACTGTAACCAACTGGACTACACTGTAGGACAGAAACAGTCAGAGTTGTCCTATAATTTTAACACAAAAAACAAGGAGGGACAAAAAATTAGCTACTATTTTCAGGAAATAAAAACTCATAGAATGTTCATAGAATCACAGGATTCCAAATACTATCTTAAAAGGTCAATGTCTTCTCATACCTGATCTCTAAAATTTAACAAGTGATTAACCTTATCAGTGGTGATAACCGTAGTATCGAAAAGCAATGTAAAGACAACAAATAGTGACAGCTCACATCCACTGAAACAAAAGAAAAATACCCACTAACAGAAGTCGCAAAGGCTGGGAAATCAGAAATCAATGAACTGGAAAGTGTGAAAAGCTGTCCATTTAAAGACAAAGTGGGCATACGCCAAAGGCCAGGCAAGAGCCTAGCTTGGAATTTTTTTCTTCTTTATTGGCCCTGTAACACACCCCCTGCACCAAATTCTTTGTGGAAAATTAAGTGAGGAAACGATCTAGTTTTGAAAACACCAATTTTAACCTTCAAATGTTTGAGTTACTGGTTTTTATACCCTTTTCAACTTCCAGTCTTCTTCCTAGGAAGAAGCAGACGTCCCGGCAGGGTGTGAGCTGAGGAGCCATGGACAACTCTTGCTGATCCATAACAAGATGATCTAGACTACTTAGATGGCTATGGCCAGCTTTTACAGGAGGGCACAAAAGTTGAATCTGCTTATGCAAGAACTGCTGTAGATAATTGTATCTCTACTGGTATCTAACTGCTGTATCTAGCTGCTGTAGATAACTGTATCATCTCTACCTAGATAAAGTCTGCGAATGCTCAGGAAGTTCACCACAATGCTTAATACATATGAAAATTAACTACTTCAAAACAAATGAAAGCAAAAGTTCACCTCATCAAGGAAAAACATTCAATCAAGCAGGAGCTCTGCCTCAGGTTCCATGTCTTGCAGCTAAGTCTTCTTACCTTTCAGTACATCTTCATTGCTATTTTGGAACCTCTAATCACTCTTTGTGCCTCAAAAATACAGATCTCTGAAAATACATCATGTCACACAGTGGGAATAGTTGTACAATTCTGGCCCGGTCCTTTGTGAGGTTGTTCAAAACCTTTAGCATACCATGTTTACCTAAAACTTAGGGTCTACTCTTCAGTTTACGTGCACGCTTAAGTCCTATTAATTCCAATGAGAGTTATGTGCACGCAACAATGAAAGATTAAACACTTCATTGTTTAAGAGTTGGTGATCAGCTTTGTGCTGCTTTAGGGAAAAACCTGAAGCATACTGCAAGTACTGTGAGGAGGTAATCTCATTACACACTACTAATAGCATTTATGGCAGTGTTTGCTTCTTATAATCAACCACAGTTGACCACCTGGTGCCCCCTAAGTGTAAAGCTGCTTCCACGACACATGCACAGACCAGTCTCTGCTTAAGAGATTAATCTGCAAGCTATTTCACTCTGCAATCTATTCTCCTGACACCTCCTCCCCCACAGAGAACAACATGTGGTTTTATTTTCAGTCTGAATATTTGTAACTAAACAATAGGGCATTTTTAATTGATTTTAACTATGCATCCAAGAATCACAGAATCAAATACAAAGGTATTTAGTTAGGAATTAATGTTTGTGATGCTTTTCAGTGCAAACTTCACACAGACTTGTCTTTTTGAGTTAACACATGATCAGCCTCACCTAGCACACTCAGAAGTCAAATTGCTGCACGACAGATTTTAAATACTCTTCAAGACAGCTATCAGGCATCTGTAAAAAGAAACTAGCACACTGAAAGCCGTAAAAGATGTATCTTTCATCAATGCAGCATTGTATTGTCTGTAGAGGCTATCCATACCATTCTTAAATATAAAGAGTGTTTTAAAAGGTTGATTTAATGTGTATGCTGACATAAGCAACCTAGTGACTCAGCCCACAAATCAGCTTTACTGTAGATTTGAACAGAAAGGCCACCAACCACTAAGCAACTGTTAGCAGGCACCAACTGAATAATTCAAGCTGGTTTCATCGTACACGCTGTGAGAAAAATTTACCACTGAGAATCCCTGTTTCTGTATCTCAATTCTAGAAATTCACAAAAATCAAAATTCAGAATCTCATCCATGTGAGGCACAGTATTAGAACTAATTCCTCTGCCTTGCTTGCAATTGTTGGTGCTTTAGGGTATAAGCAGAAAGAATAATCACCAACTCTGAAAACAAATTTAATCTTCCTAACTACTTTTGGCAACTGACACCAAGCAGCCTCGAGCAATGGATTGCCAAGATAAGACTTCGGAGACAATTAGAGAAGATGTACTTACAGATGTG
Organism: Rhinopomastus cyanomelas; assembly: GCA_013400115.1. Classification (NCBI taxonomy): domain Eukaryota; kingdom Metazoa; phylum Chordata; class Aves; order Bucerotiformes; family Rhinopomastidae; genus Rhinopomastus; species Rhinopomastus cyanomelas. Next base: position 49,802 of record VXBP01008116.1, read on the forward strand.
TCAAAATTGAAATCCAGAGATGTGTTGGATGAGCATTATTAATAGAGCTAATGTGTTGATATGGACACAGAGAAGTGAGAGCTGCCACTAAAATGGAACACCGGAGTAACTGAACCTACTCTGCTTTTATTTCAAATGTTTGTAAAACATGTGCTGCATCCATTTTTCTTATGGGTGTTCCATAAAGATTGAAACTGATAGTTTATTGAAGTGAAATCACAGATCATAGAGGTGCAAAGGTTCTGTTTAAATTGGGAGATCTAGAACAGTTTAGATTTTTAAAAAGATTTAACCCATTTGTTCATTTACAAAGCCTCCAAGTCTCTGGGCCCTCTCTCCAGCAGACTCCAGGCTTTGCCTTCATCCTTGTGCAAGGACAGTCAGAAAAATAAGCAAAACAAACAGGACTTGAGAGTCTCTTCAAATAAGGTGATATGCAAATAGTCAGCTGATGGCAAAAAAAATCATCTCATCCTTCATCTGAGAATGAAGATGTACAGTACATTCAGTAGATAAGAGTTTGAACAGTTTTGTTGGAAATCTTTAAGTATAAATTCTTTATCAAGAACCAACATCTCCATTGTGATCTAGCTGGTCTTGAAAATTCCTGCAGGGCTTCCCACCCAAAATTCTGCTGAATCTACATCAGCAAAGGTGGAAATTTTATTGCATTTTCAAGAGTCCCTGATGACCTTCATAATCTTTAAGACCATGCACTTGGACAACACACCTTTAAGAGCATGCTTACTCCAAGAAACTTTTAAGATCTCTGGAAAAATCAAGTGAGAAAACATTTTCCAGATTCAGATATGGTGTTGTCACATTGTGCATTATGTAGAAGCAGGTGTCTACAGGGTACGCAAAGAAAGTCAAGTCCAAAAGCAGCAGTAGTACAGTCAAGTGTTGCACAAATTCAGACTGAATGTGCCCCAGGTCACATCTGTGTTACAGAGAATGGCACACACTAACTAGGTCTGCACATATCACAGGAATCAGAGCAACATCCCCTGTGCACAAAGGGCAAGACTTCACTGTGCTCACCTAAGAAAAAGAACACTCCATATTGCCTGCGTTTCTTAAATTAAAGGTAATTCTTGGAGACCTGCTCTTCAAAGAACAGTCAGTTATCTTTCAGCTGCTGCATAAAATGACATTCTTACTCAGCTTGTGGCCCACGCAATGCAATGCGATAAACTCTGTATCCTACACTCTCCATTACTGCGCCGTCCTACATAGACCGAACCTCAGCCAGTCCCAAGAACTACATACCTCCTAGTCTGAAACAGAAACGCACAATGCAATACCAAAATAGCCGATTTTGAAGCATCTGGGAAAAACAAATACCCAGTGATTACAAAAGAAGCCGTTGGCTACAGTGGCTTTTCCCACACAAGCCCAACAGTGTGAGCTAAATCCCATGTGCTGCTACTCAGTTTTTAATAGGTTAGTTGGCAAAATGTAATTCATTTTTTAATGAATGCTTAAGGAAAAACTTGATATGATTGCTGGTGGGCACGGGGTGAACAACTATATCTTCACATGCAGATGTTATGCTAGTCTTTGCATGTAGCTAAGAAATACAAAAAGGAGCAGCATACATGTTTATCCTTACAATGACATTGAGCTGTTGGGACATTCAGCATTTAAACTAAAGCTGCTTTTATACATCCAGTTAAAGGAGACAACCAGAAGAAGACCAGTTGAATGGCATACAAGATGCCATTGGGGTCTTAGAATCATATAATCATTAGGGGATCACAGAATCGAGGGGACCTCGAAAGATCATCTAGTCCAATCCCCCTGCCACAGCAGGATCACCTAGACCAAGTAATACAGTCAGTCTGGGTTAGAAGGGACCACAGGATCATCCAGTTCCAACTCCCCTACCATGGGCAGGGACACCCCACCCTACATCAGGCTGGCCAGAGCCCCATCCAGCCTGGCCTTAAACACCTCCAGGGATGGGGCCTCCACCACCTTCCTGGGCAACCCATTCCAGGCTCTCACCACTCTCATAGTGAAGAACCTTCTCCTCACATCCACTCTAAATCTACTAATCTCCAGCTTTGCTCCATTCCTCCTAGTCCTGTTGCTACCTGACATCCTAAAAAGCCCCTCCCCAGCCTTTTTGTAGGCCCCCTTCAGATACTGGAAGGCCACAATAAAGTCACCTGGGAGCCTCCTCTTCTCCAGACTCAACAGCCCCAACTCTCTCAGTCTGTCCTCATAGGAGAGGTGCTCCAGCCCTCTGACCATCCTCGTGGCCCTCCTCTGCACTCGCTCCAGCATGTCCTTGTTGTAATAAGGGCTCCAGAACTGGATGCAGTACTCCAGGTGGGGTCTCACCAGAGCAGAGTAGAGGGGGAGAATCACCTCCCTCGACCTGCTGGCCACACTTGTCTATATGGGGGTTTAGAAACATACCAAGGTTACTCTTGAGCAAAGTAGGTATCCCCCAGACATGAGAAGGCCCTGTCACTACCTTGGGGCAGCTCAAACTGGCAATCAATGGAGAGGTTGAATCCCAATTTTAGGACCAGTTCTCTGTAGTGATGAGCACTGGTCTTAGCTGAGATCAGATTGATCTGTCAATGTGAGGAAATTTGGTTTAAGGAGAAATCTGGTGGGTCAGAGACATTCTTGAACTAATCCCTAACAGGGAAGAAATAAATCAGATGAATATTTCAAAACAGTCTCTACCCTTCTCACTAGCATCCCTTTCTTCCACCTTGGAGGTCACAGCAAGATTCCGGGACTTCCAGCAGATCTTTCTTACCCTGTTTTCCAAGTACTGTGAGGCAGTACATGTGTTTGTGTTTTTAATCTAGAGGACAATGAAGCATGGGCTTACAGTTCCAATCAAATTCTAATCACAGATATTACCTGGTACAAATACTAGTCCCTAACACTAATGTTTGATATGATAGTTACAGTTGAGAGACATATTTTCTCTTTCATATGCCTTGTTTTTGTGATCTGCTCGGAGATACTGAGAATTTACCTGGCGTTGTAATAATTGATTTAATGTCTGAAACTCTCGGAAACACAAATTTCAACCAAATCAAGTGGTTCTTAAATCAAGATGGTTCTTAAATATATTAAGGGCTCATTTCTATCTTCAGAGTACATATGTCAGTTTTCAAGTCACGCACATTGTGTACGCAAACTAGGTTTGGGGGAAGGATACAGTCACAAGCATAAAATCAATTAGTAGATGTAATTTGAAATTTTAATTACGATGATACAGTTTGGTCCTATATTCTATTTTCCTCCTTTTATATATAGTAATTAACATTACAATATATTAATGTACCTATAGTTCTTTGTTCTCACATCTCTTAAAGTTAATGTACGCCAAGATTTATCTGCCCACATTTTCCCTATCTACTAGAAATACCCAAGCACTTATCATCCCTCCATTGTCTGACTTAGTCTGTATGCCATTCTACATCCATGTACATACTTGAAATTCTTATAGGTTCTATGGAAAAGATAAGAATTATATGGGATCTATGGCACCCTCCATTCTGTCATTCTGTCATTCTGTCATTCTTTCAGTATCTGAAGGGGAACTACAAATGGCTGGGGAGGGGTTTTTTAGGATGTCAGGTAGCAACAGGACTAGGGGCAATGGAGCAAAGCTGGAGATGGGTAGATATAGAGTGGATGTGAGAAGGAAGTTCTTCACCGTGAGAGTGGTGAGAGCCTGGAATGAGTTGCCCAGGGAGGTGGTTGGGTCCCCATCCCTGGAGGTGTTTAAGGCCAGGCTGGATGGGGGTCTGGCCAGCCTGATGTAGGGTGGGGTGTCCCTGCCTATGCTGGGGGTGTTGGAACTGGATGATGGTTCCTTCCTACCCTGAGTGACTCTGATTCCATGACTTCTCCAGTCAGGTGATCCTGCTGTGGCAGGGGGATTGGACTAGATGATCTTTCAAGGTCCCTTCCAATCCCTTATGATTCTATGATTCTGTGTTAACTTCCAAGGAAAACAATAATTGCCCATGTCAGTATCAGATAATATATTAAACTACAGGTTCGTTTAAATTATGGATAGAAATACATATTCACAGTTTGTATGGCCTGTCTGACATATGAAAGATCACAATTCTGGCTCTGAACGAGTATTCCAGCATTTGCCTCTTTCTGGTTCATAAACGAAGGGCCTGAAATGAGTCTGAGAAACCGCTGCCCTTCAGGTGCAGTCTGGCAGCTTCCAAGAACATGTCTTCACTCATCAAACCCAGTGCTGGCTACCTGCAGCTCCTGGTGACTTGGAGAGAAATAGGAAAGCAGTATGAAATTAAATTCCCTGGTAAGTTTTGGCTTACTTACCACACAGCGGAGATGCCACATCCACTTTACACTGTGGAATTAAATTTCCTTTGCACCACCAACATTGCAAAACGTTGAATGTTCTCATGCTAATTAGCTGCAAACCCTTAATCCTTTCTTCACTCATCCCTTTCTCCACTTGTCCATCCCTTGTATCCTTTCTGTCTTAATTGTAGTTTTCAGGGGAAAAAAACTATTGTGAAAAATACGTGAAATGACACAAACATGCAGTATAAAGAAGGGACACAGGAGCTGCACGTGCTTCCCACAAGTCCAGCATGTACTAGGTGTGTTGAGGCTGTGTAGACATCCAAGACATCCTCTGGCTGTCGGTCCCCAGGGCAGTGAGCAGTAGGTAGGAACACATCAGGGCACAGCTGTCACTACTACTCATGACCTGAATAAATGTCCATTGCACAGCTGTGCAGACCTTTGTCCTTCACACTGCACCCTGGACAGACTGGGGGAAAGGAAGTCTTTGTGTGGATGTCCCTGCTAATGCCAGCCTTACACTGTATGGGATTCCAGACAATAGTTTTCTGATAATAATTTTTATATATATATATATAATGTTCAATTTGGAAATTGTGAGGGCAGCAGAAGGAAGGCTTCACTTATATCTGAAAAATCTTTAAGAAAAAATTTTAGCAGAATGTGAACTTTATTGGAAAAGTATTTCTGATTAAAATATGCTTAGCTAAAATCTTTGCCCAGCTTTGCAATCTTTATCTTTTGGTGACAGAAGTCAAAATTCTACTTTGGGTTTTCTTTCAGTGTTCCTGCCAGCTCAGTTCCTGGGTGCACTTGTTTGCTTTATTCCTGACAAAACCTCTCCAGGCCACAGAGAGAGGGGGTTACTCCCTCGGTGCCACATTTACATTTGGAATGAGTGCAGCGATTCATAGCTGCAGCTGTTGGCTTGCCCGTTTCTGCTATTATTTGCATTTCAAACTGAATCAATGGAAGCAATGAAATACAAAGTAAATTGAAGTTCTGCAGAGAAAACAAATGCCTTTTATTAACCTGACTCAGCTGCTGGAAGACTGAGACATGGACAACCAATAAGGAAGCATGGTCCTTAACGACGAGCAGCATTTCAGGTTAAATCAATAGTATTTATATGGCAAAAACTGTAATTTAAAAAGGAGCATTTTTCTGCAGCTAGTGGCAACCTAGTTTTTAATAGGCAATCACTTCCAGTGCTCAACTTAAGCACATTACAGTATTGTTCCAAATTCAGTGCAACAGAAAACAAACTGAAGCATAATAACTCTTCCCCCAACTGTCTTATGCTGCTCTACTACATGTCTGAAGTGCTACAGAAAGTTCTATTTCCTATCTGGAAGTTTGATTTGCAGTTCATAAATTGATACCTGTCTTGGTCCTGTTGCCTTGTCTCTTCAGTCATTTGCCACTTGCACTGGTACAGAATTTGAAAACTTACTTTAGAAGCTCCTGTCCAATACAGCAGATTAACTGCAGGCAGCGTCATAAATCAAGATTCTAGAGGGAAATTCTAAAAATGCAGCAAAGTCAGAAAGAAGCTACAGCATCTGTCTGCGAACTCCATGGACGTTGTCTGCAACAACAGTTGAACACAGCCACAGTATAAGCGCTTCACAGTGGCTTTGCTGCACTTCTGCAAGGTGTTGGTTCTGTGCTACCATGTCTTCACATGCACAATCACTCTGACCAGCTGGCTGTAAAGACAGCATTCAGGCCACTTCCTCTTAACAGCCTTGAGCATAATTTAATCCTGTTTGCTGTCACTTAGTTCCAAATGGCACCACCATCCATGCCCTGCTGCACCTCCAAACAACACACATCAAAGCCTCAAAATACTGAAGAACATTTCTGGGAATAAAAAAACCCAAACCATTCCCTGCAGAGTAGAGCAGTGGGACTTGAAATGGCCATACTGATCCTGTGGCTATGACATCAGACCTCTTAAGCTGATGGCTGAGAAACTAATAGCAAGAGTACTTTGCTCCATAATGGACCTCTGGGTTCCTTAGTGCATCCTGAGTGTGACTGGTCTCCAGCTTAACTTCTTCTTTTTTTGGTCTTCTTCAGAGCTGAGATAGGCCTAGACAAGTCATCTTTCCAAAGCAGTGGCAGAATCAAGGTTACTATTCTGCCTTCCAGTCCTTGATGGGAATTGCTCAGAAGCAGCCTGGGTCCTGAAGGGACTCACCACTCTGTAGATGTCAGGACCCACTTGCAGCTGTGATCACAAAAAACCCAGGTCCTGCCTACAAAGAGTCTCAACATCTTGCAGAATAATCTGTGTGTTGCGAGTGAATTCCTACCCAGAATTAGTTTGTTTTCCACTGACTTCCACCAACAAATTTATTAGTGTTCATGATAATTTTCTGGGGGAAAGGTGTGATCCAACTAGGCTTTCAATGACACAACTTTTTCCACTGACAACGTGATAGTTGTTCAAACGCACTAGAGAGATAAAGGAATTAAAAAAACAACAGTCTAGAAAACATGTCCCACAAGATAAAATTACGGGATTTTTCACAATTTTACCAAAAACTTTTTAACTTGCTAATCAGCAATCTCACGGAAACACTGACAGATTTTCAATGAATTAATGCATTTACAATGCACCACCATTTTCTCATGGCTTCAAGACTAAGTTGA
>VXBP01008116.1:56833-121275 GCA_013400115.1 Rhinopomastus cyanomelas
TTATAATACAATATAATTAAGTAGAATGCAGCCAGATCTGTAAGTCCACTGAATCTAAGTCCACTTGAGCATAATGCTCAGACGCATTCCCAACCACACAGTAGTGTAGCTCCTCTTATGCTAGAGTTGTTCTAAAAATTTCAGAAGACACTTTCTTGCTTTGATATCTATTCATTCCATGTAGTAGCTTTTCATTGTGTCTAACGGTAATGCATATGCTTGGGAAGGTGCTAACTATTATGAATTACTATCTCTCATCTCTTACAGGTGTTTATTTCTTTAAGTGTGTGTGCAAATTGTCACCCAAATTTCCACCATCTCTTGTTCCACAAAGAAACCTCCTATTTTACATTCTCTTCTGCTGTTGAAGACCAATCTATTGTACCAGACACTTCCCCAGTAACAAGTTAAAAAAAAATTTATTTCACTCCCTCCTGTTACCTCCTGGTATGTCTGATTTTATTCATTCCTGCCTTTTGTGATCTCCTGTTGTACAGCACTCAGCTAATGAACTGGCGCAAAGTTAAATTAAGCATANCATTTTCTCATGGCTTCAAGACTAAGTTGATTGTGAAGTGTTCCTGCATCTAACACTGTGATCTCAGACATAAATTATTCATCCTCTCATATAGCTCTATATCCCATCTGTAAATTACATGGAAATTACCCCCAGCTCAGATTACACCTCAAGTAAATTGGCACAAGAACACTGAATGCAGGGTTATCTGCTGTTTAGCATGGACTTAGCAGCAGGCCTCAGGAATTACACAGAATCACAGAACATTAGAGATGCTAGTCCAAAATGTTGCAGCAGCTAAACATTTTCTGTGGACTGACTTTTGCAACATATGCATGCAGCAGCACTCCCTTCATAAATTCTCTGATGTATCTAACGGAGAGTAGACAATCAAATAATTATAATATTATATATATATAATANCACAGTAGTGTAGCTCCTCTTATGCTAGAGTTGTTCTAAAAATTTCAGAAGACACTTTCTTGCTTTGATATCTATTCATTCCATGTAGTAGCTTTTCATTGTGTCTAACGGTAATGCATATGCTTGGGAAGGTGCTAACTATTATGAATTACTATCTCTCATCTCTTACAGGTGTTTATTTCTTTAAGTGTGTGTGCAAATTGTCACCCAAATTTCCACCATCTCTTGTTCCACAAAGAAACCTCCTATTTTACATTCTCTTCTGCTGTTGAAGACCAATCTATTGTACCAGACACTTCCCCAGTAACAAGTTAAAAAAAAATTTATTTCACTCCCTCCTGTTACCTCCTGGTATGTCTGATTTTATTCATTCCTGCCTTTTGTGATCTCCTGTTGTACAGCACTCAGCTAATGAACTGGCGCAAAGTTAAATTAAGCATACGCACTCCACAGGAGCAGAGAAAGGGGTTTGCTAAATATAAATAGACTGCCTGGGCAGACCACCCTTGCCTCTAAGCATAAACTGTTGTCTTTTGACATCTCTCAACTTCCTGCAGTGCTGTCTCAAAGGCTATCAGCAACCAGTAATTAACCTAGTTCTCAGATACCTTGAGTGCCCATAAAGAAGAAAGGCAATACATTTGTATTGTATTTTAAATACAGAGGTATTCAAAAGTCAGTCCATACAGCTGGAGTGCTGCAATGGAAGCTCATGAAACCTTCATAAGGGATAAACGAGGTGGGAGACGCAGAGGAGTAGCCCTGTACATTAGAGATTGTTTTGCTTGGTGGTGATGGTAGTGTTGAGTGTTCATGGGTGGGAACTGGATTGAGGGATTGACAAGGCCGGTGTCATGGTGGCAGTCTGCTATAGACTATCCACCCAGGATGAACAGGCAGACAAAATCTATGGAAGCAGCAGGAAGAAGTCTCAGAATCACTAACACTTACTTTGATGGAGATCTTCAACTTGCCAGACAACACCTTAAAGGTGTTTTCCAACCTAAACAATACTATGAGTCTTTGAGTATGTGACAATCTGTGAGGGAACCAACAGGCTTTCCAGCTGGAGTGTTTATTATCTATGCAGACGTACCTCACATTAGCAGCTGTCAGGACAAGATCAAGCACGCTACTCACATCACTGCTGTTTAGGAGTCTGAAGAGAAGTAGAGAGGACCTTACATTAAGAAACAACAAGGCCTCCAAAATCTTGAGCTTTGATCACAGATCTTTCATTACATCTGGAAAGGACTTTAAAGTCTCATGGGAGTGACACTTTAGCAGATCAGGGTGCAAGTACTTCAAAATAGAATTGAAACCTGATCTTCCACCTTGTTTCAAGACATGTGAAAACAAAGTACACCCTTCTCCCCAAATTAGGAACATCTGAAATACAATAACATGTATGAGTTTCCCTTTCCATTAATACAAAGGCAGTTTTTAATTACCTTTTCAAACAAGAACTAGCATCTTGTGCTTAGGGACTCTAATCTCACACTCCCTACTTGCAAAGCACCAAATCCACACTTAAGCTGAAGATAATTAAGTACTATCTGTCTAACTTCACTAGTTCACTAGTTCTGAAAAGTTTACAACAACAGTACTACAGCTTTTAAGTTTAGACAGGTCACTTGGCAGGAATTGAGAAAATGACATGTGGGAATCAGACCTTGAATACTTTTGTGGCTTTGAACACTACAGTTTCAGGCTTAAAACTAAGACTTACACTTCAGCACTTTTCTAGCCAAGAAAAGTTTTCAGAATTCATTAAGTGGTCTCCTGAAACAAGACTTGAGTTTCTTGCAGTATTATCTCATGTTCATTGTGTTCCATATTACTGCATGAGTGATCTAAAAGTCCTGGGTACCTTCTGTAATACATCAAATAGTGCTAGTAAGGCTTCCACACAGACTCGTCATAGGCTGCCACCTCTATTTTTGGTATGAAGTAGGAACACGTGTAAGACAAAGGCTAGATCCATACCAATAAACACGAAGTGGTCTAGCAAAGGAAGCTCACAGGACAAGATACAACAGTAACGTAATTTCCTGACAGAAAAATGGTTTCTTGCATTTCCTCCTGGGATCTGTGAGTATTTCCACTCAGAATACATCAGATAGTACAAGATTCTTTGTAGTACGCCTGTCACAACTAGATTGTAACTGGGTGGTTTATAATTTGCCTACTGTAATTTGCTTCCCTTAGAAAAAGCATGGGAAGATAGGTCTCTTGTATTATTTTAAACTGAGTAATGAAAGTTCACAAAAATGTTGCGGTTTAGTGACATTTCTAGTGCCCAAAATTGTTTCAATTTCTTATACAAACAATGAAAAAAACAAACTGTTATTTAAAAAGGCCTCCTCCATCTTGATATTTTGTTGTGAATCATTTAGTTCTGGCCTTTATAATAATTGGATGGTCATCTCTTTTATGAAAATTATGTATCTTCTGTGCTGGCAAACAGAGTCCATCTGGATGAAAAACCCACAAAGGGACTAGAGTAACATGAGAATCGCATGAGAGAATCAAAGAAAGTTCTAAGAATGGGCAATACAAAGAGCACTGTTGCCTGGGGAACCCTCTCCACAGAAGAGCTTGGTAGCTCATGGGAAAAAGATCCAGCAGTACCAAGAGTTTTCCAAGAGGACAAGCACACACTGTAGGCCAGAACAAGGGCACATCTAGATGCTCCATGGGATGAAGTAACCACACTGTGCACGTCCATTTCTGTTAGCAAGCACTGCTTCGTGGTCAACATAATCATGCATGTCATACAAGCTATATGACATCAGCAGAGTCATCTGTGGGTATAACAGCTTGTAGCAGCAGTGCCCAGTCATTTTTCATGACACATAAACTGTACTGAGTTATTTGGATTATTAATGACAATTTTCTCAGACTTCTTTCTCCAGAAATTCAGAATGAAAATCTGTTTAAATGAAGCACGAAGGGAAGGCTTGGCTTCCCATCTCTTAGGTTTCATTAAAGAGTTAAGTGAAAGAATCAAATCATTTTGGCTTTTCCATTGTTTATGCAAATTATAACTACACATATAAACTGCAAACTAGGCAGAGTAAACAGTCTTGTACAAACAAACATATGTACTCCAAGCTGGGGACTTACTCCCTATTTCTGCATTTTATTACCACATTAACAAATGCAGTAACTTCTTAGTAATTACACTGACCATTTGAAGTTCTGAAGTATGTTTCCGTGTCATGATTTCTTGCAATTTATCGCCAATATCAGGTTAATAAAGTAGAAGGAATTGTATAACAAAGAAACCTCAACTGTAAAGAAATACAGTGGTGAATTTTCTCCACCCTTGGATATTATTACATTGATCACTGGTCTCAGCTGGTTGTCTGATTAGAGCAGAGCAACTTGCATAGTAAAATTTTAAAGGTTTAAACATTAAAGAATTAGTATTAATTAACCTGAAAACAATGTTTGAAGAGCGCACATAACATGGACTACGAACTGCACTGTTTTTTTTTCCCTTGGGAACACAAAGCAAATTCCAGGTCTGAATTTCAGTTCAGGCTACCACAAGTACTATCTCTGTGGGGAAAAGAAAAATTACTTTGGAAATAACAAGATTTCCCTTGAGCTGATATAAAGGAGCTAACAGGGTCTCTAAAGGTCTCAGCTCAACATACATTTTTAATTGCTTTTTCAAATAACAGTAAAATGAAGACAATATGAGTTAGGTTGCAGTTTGACATTTCCCCTAGTAAGGAATAAAGCGCACTCAGTGAGTCTCTGAGTAACACACAGGAAAATAACATTACCTCTAGTCTCATCATGTGCCCCTCCTTTTCAGTCAGCATTAGCCCAGCGGTCTTCTAGAGTAGGTTTTAGGGTGGATGGATATACCGATCGTAACTCTCTCAAAACAAAATTGTGGCAAGAAAAATTCCCAAGCCTTTTCTGTAACATCCAGAGGGGTCTTGGAGCTCTTTTCTTGCAGTCTTACCCGGACAATGTTCAATCAGAAAACACAGAAAAGTCATGATGAAACTTTAATGTCTGCATCAACTTTGGATTCTGTGATCTGTATTATCTACAAGAGAGCAAGAAAGTAGCTGGTAGGTTTGAAAACTGAAGTCTCTGGCTGATCCCATCTTAGATGTTTGGCCATTCTCATTAAACGCTTGAACTGATGGGAAGATACGTGACCAGCTACTGAAAGAGATCTGAGCAGACCACAATCCCTGCCTCATGGGGAAGTGAATGGGGCTGCATTTTACTGGTAACAGCACATAAAAGGGCAGATATGAAAGCAAAAAATCCCTGTCTCTATTCAGGGTTTCTGGCAGCAGCAGCCACCTCAAAAAAAAAAATAAATTCTTTATGGTGTTTTTTAAATGAAAGTATTGGAAAATCAGACAGAAGAAAATCTAGAGGAATTGAAACACCCTATTTCAGCCGGCATCTTAGTGAATGTTACAGCAGTAAATTTCAGATATTTGATTCTTGTTTAGCCATGGGGGACACACAGAGATTTCATACAAGGTGAAGTAAAAGCCACCCAGTTTGTCTGCTTACCACTGATCTTCCCCTTGATATATTCCTCAGCCCCTGTTGTTCCTCCCATGAGAGCTGCTGCCTCCAATAATTATTTCTCCTCTGCCTTGGACGATGCAGTCTGTGAAGGCTGTGCTAGCGCTAATCTATTAATCATCTGGCAGACAGCGCTCTCACAGGCAATTCCATTAGCAATATCCATCTCAATGACAAAGTACATCTTCTAGGTGTTTGGTTTCCAACCGTTTGGATGTAAGTGTTGTGCTGGGCCCCCTTTTTCTTTGAAAATGGAAATTACTAATCTTGCACAAGTTATGTTTATTACCCATTTTCTTTTGATCAGTTAACAGAAGTTCCAGCTTAAAAATGGCCTGTACCATTTGGTGACAAGTTGCTGCTTTGGCTGAACTAAGAGAATCCGTGACACATACTCAGCTTTCCACATTATGTCATTAAAAAAGCAAAATAAAAAATCCCAAACCCAAAAAATCCCAACCAAAAAACTCCCTTATCTTTGAAATCTGAAGCTGTTTTTTAGAAGATAAACCTTCCAAAACTAGGGTAAGAATGTGGAAAAAGGAGCCTTGCAAGTTGTCTGAACTCTGCACTTTACATTATTACTGTTGTGTAAATGAGAAAAGTAATCTAGTGGAAATTACATGAGCAACTTTCATGTGAATGCCTGTGGGCATTAGTAAGATTCACAGTACAATGTGTCATGCCTCCTCATAATAAATTGATCTGAACGAGGCAGTAAATAACTACTCCCTTTACAATGGACAAACCGTTTTGCATTAACAATAATTTCTGAAACAGGCTGGCTGAATGTTTTTTTTCTCCTGAACATACAGCCACAGATTAAATGATCTAACATTTTCCAACAGCAGCACCCATACTCCTGTACTTTGGCAGCAGGCAAATTACCTTGATTTAATTAGTCAATGTCTGCAGCTACTGTTGTGCTCATTATCAGCCTCCTAACACTGTATGTTCTGAAGATACATCCTTAATTGTAGACATCGGTTCATTTGCAAGTATGATCAACATGGACTATCAGAAGTATTTTCCATGCATGATGAATACGGCAAATTACTAAAACAATACAAGTAATATCTATGATCTACAGCGGGTCAATCTCTGTGACGTAATATTTCATTAACATAATTAGAAGAGGGTTTATAATAAGTTAATTTTCCACCTCCTTCTGTCTAAAGGAGACAAGAACTACTCTTCCCTTTCCTGCGGAAAACTTGTGCCCTGGTTGGCAAAATGCCAGGCAAAATTACAACTATGCAATGAAGAAAACGTTATTTTAGATGTGATACGCTCTCTTTAGAAATCTCGCTGATTGCACACAGGCTGTGTAATTAGACACTCATGAATTGTACTTCATTAGAATGACAAAGTGTCAGCATCGGCGAGACATTTAACCCATCCAGTATTAAATGAACACAACACAAGTACACTTTCAGGATCATCCTAAATTGAAAAAAGCAATGCAAGGGGACGCTTAAGGGACGTGAGATTGGTATAGTTGTATTTCCTTCACCAAAATTGAAATAATTCTCTATCTATTCATTTTCTCTTCTGGAGAGAAGAGAAATCCCATGCCTTTTGATATTTTCTCTTGACAAAGAAACGTAAATATTGCCATTTTAACCCCATATGAAGCTTCCACTGTCTTGTGTGACAGTCAGGTTTGCATTAATTTCATTGTTAGCACATGAACCATGATACAGTTTAGGTCTGTTACACTTAATTTTCTAAAGAAGTTACACTAAAATAATTCCTACCAGGCATTAACTGGCCTTTGCCTGATGGTAGTTCTAAATTGTGCAAGAGTGCATTCTTCCCTAAGGAAAAAAGTACTTACAAATGGAGAACAGGAACATAAACAATGTTGGGGTTGTCCTGCTACTAGGCCGATCCTACTATGATCCAATGCTAGGCTGATCCTACTGTCATCCAAGAGTAAAATCCTGACTTATTTCTAGAAGGAGCACATTTTGGATACAAGACTTTTTTGCTACAAATCCACTTTATACTTGAAGTATAAAGTATAAAGTATAAAGAAGTATATATAAAGTATAAAGTATAAAGAAAAGGGAGGTTCATTTATGCTGAGCTAGTAAAATCAGCTGTATTTTCTTAGCTTGGCAGTTGTGGTCCTCACTGAATTTTCTTGAAATGGCTACAATGTTACAAATTACCTATTATTAACTACATTACCGTGTAGTTAATAAGAAATTAACCTGAGAAAAGCAATTTTTAAAGGAGGATTTTTGTAGAATATGTAATAAAATGAACACATTGTCAATAATATATCAGAAATACGCACAATAACACAGGCAGCAAACCTAACCATGTAAATAAATCCAAACTGCACAAAACGTAGAAAGGGAAAGCTTTTATTTTCTGTAAGAATTATGTATTTTGTTCTTATTAACTGGCATCATAAATTCTCTCCCCTTGACCTTTTCTATTGAAAAGTTTTCATTTACAGGCTGTGTTTTAGGTTCTTTGCAAATCCACACACATCAAAACTGGGTATTGTTTCAACATGCTCCCTAAAAGGGGAAACATCCTCCCTTGCACAGAACACAAAAATCAAATTTAAAAAAAAAAATCTGAGAAAAAGGAAAATATCAGCAATGACCTGGTCATAATAGCTCTCCTTATGTGGCATTTACTGGATGACCACTGTAAACCTGGCTACTCACATGAGAGTTCAGAAGACAGGACCACTTCACGCTGGCCTTTCAGATCAAATCTGGATAACCAGGTTAAATTTTACAGAATTATACTACAGAAAGTTCTTTTCAGCATGGCGATTGGTACTCCTTTACAGAGTTCAATGGTTGTATATTCCTCCACAGCAAAATGTTTTGGAAGGAGCTTGTTAATTTTTAGTCAATGACTTGGCTTGTTTTGTATCATCCTTTATGATCTGCTCTGCTGCAAGGGCGTGGTCTCTGAGCCCAAATCCCTCTACAAAACCTATCAGAAAAACAAGGCACAGGAACGCAGCCAAAGCTAGAGAGAATACACTGTCAGTCTTAACAGTTTTTAACATTCTGCTTCACACCAGAGAGGAATCAATTATTTCTTAAACATCTCTAGGGCCTCTGTATGAGCAAATCTGTCTAACAGAGCAGACACTGATTTGAAAGAACATTTGTAATAAATATTGATCTATTGTATATGTAGATCATTCTGAAGACACAGCGATCTCTCTTTGCCTAATTAAACTGCACTAATATGAAAACATGGGCCAAGGCCATAAGGCACAAGAGATCTGCGAGGGTGTTGAAATGCCTGGAAGATACAAGCTCTGGGAAGCAGTCTAGAAACATTGCCTGCATGCTAATGAACTCCACCAGATCATAATCCATACAGATGCAATTTACATTCCTTTCCACAACTTCAGCCTCAAAGTCTTCTAATTAACTTTCAGCCCTGAGATAAGTAGCAGTGCAGAGGCAGGGACGGCAGTGCCAAGGTGACAAAGAGCAAAAGACTACTTCTTGCCACTTCTCTTCCCTCATGATTTGAAGGCTGTGTTAGTCACTAAGCCAGGGGGCAATAAAAATGCAATTTACATAAGCTCCCCATGGCAGTTTAACTTCTACCCTGTAAGCATTCTAGGATTTAGGACTGGCAACAACATTTTAGCAATCATAATGCACACATTTCCACAGACACGTGGCAGTGCTTAAAAGCATTTCACTCCCACTTGAAATAGAGCCTTGTTTGAGACAGCAGACAATATTTCACCAGCTTGGCTTAGGCTTCTACAGACACTTATCTTTCTACAGAAGTTCAGGCCTAATGGAAGTCATCTGATTTATTGCCAACTTCAGCACCGCCCAGACTTGCAAGGAAACCATAGGGAATGGTTGCGGGGCTTTAGTTCAAGTGGTGCCACAGCAACACAGCAGTGCTGCACTTAATTTTGTGTAGAACCTTAATGCAAACCACAGACCAGCTCCCACAACCATTTCTCTCCAAGTGTCTATAGACTAGATCTACAAATCACAGCACTGCCCTTACACATAATGGGGCAGACCTAGAGGAACCCTTCTGTTTTCAGTAAAATTGCTCTGAATTTACTTTTGTAAAAAGCAGAATTTGTCCAAGTGATGTAATAATCACATTTAAGATAAAACTGCTGGCTATGATTTTGAGTATTTTTGTTTGTTACTTGGGTTGGGTATTTTTTTTTTTACTAAGTACTAATGGGTAGATGGTCCTAGTGAGCATCCAGATCCTTGCTACTTTTCTCACAATTAAATCAACTGAAAAGTATTTGAAGTATATTTACTAGTATTTGCACGTATCAAAAGGGTTTGCTCATGCAGATGTTTGCAATTACTCAGCTTCACAAAACGGTCCACGTTTGGTTTTTTTGAGTAGACCTCAGGAATCTGAAGGAGTTACACAAATTGGTGAATGGCTAATCTTAGCTTTTCATCTTTAGTGTTATTTTCAAACTGAGTGATCCCTGAAGTGATTTGTTTCTAACATCTGGCTGCTAGCTTATTTGAAGAGAGCTGGTGACCTCATTCTGAATGCTAATGAAGACCACGCTGTATAAATCACTGATGCTGGATTCTCCATTGTCACACTTGGCAGAGCAGTCCTCAATGGGAAGCTGAGGCAAGACAAAAGGAACTAAATGTTTTCATGCCCCTGCAACTCAATAATGCTCATCAAGGATTGTCCACAGCATCAGAGTGTCAGAACCACAGTCCTTATGTAACTGAGGGGCAGTGCTAAGGACTAAGCTTCAGATCTCTTGATTTAGGATATACAGTATTCCACAGCCACTTAGGAAGCCACAATTTCTTTTTCCATCACTAAGAAAGACCAGAGACTACTCTAGGATTCAATTTGTATGAACAAGTATTTTTAGACAGACAATACATCTAGTCCAACTCCCCTGCAAGAAGCAGGGACATCATTCACTAGACCAGGTTTCCCAGAGCCCCATTCAGCCTCACCTTGAATCTCCCCCTCTTCTGATTTACGTGGGACATATCTTGAGGTAGTGCTTCTTAAGAGACCTGTAGACCTGCTTTCCACAAGCTCATTTCCATTGTAATGAAGAAGCATAATGTGTAACAAAAGACTTTCACTCCAATGTGCTTTTCAGGTGTCAGGGCTCTCAGAAGATGAAGTATCTGATTTTGCTGAAGATCCTTACAAAGTGTGTTCTGGCAACAGAAGTCATGAGACTTGTGAGGTCCCTGTGACTCTGTGGTCCTACTGGTACCCTGTTGCAACTGGTGACCACGTAAAGGGGAAGGGGATCACCCCACAGCTGGTCAGGTGAACTCACGGGTGAAATCCTCACACCCCATGAGCACTGGTGAGTGGGATATCCAGGATGGAACTGTTCTGAAAACTGGCTCCACCTTAGCGCTGCAGCTAGCACTCCTGTTCGGCTTAGTGAAGGACTCTGAACAGCAGAGACGCACCCCACCTCCTGACATCCAGCAACCAGACCTCTGGTGCAACATCCTGGCTTAGCCTTTTACCCTGAAACTTCCACTCTTGGATATGGGATTTTGAACCTTACTGTCACTGAGGGACAGTTCTTGCTGATCACTGCAGTGTATAAACAGCTCAGGTTCAGCAAGAGCTGCAGGAATGCCACACACTCAATCCAAGGAATCTTGCTGTGGCAAGGGGATTGGGCCAGATGATCTTTCCAGGTCCCTTCCAATCCCTGATGTCTGTGAATACTGAAATTTGTTGTCAAATTACATGCTCCTGTGTTCTTATATTGCTAACAGACAGTCATTACACAGACTGAGACGGGAAAAAACCTGAGTTATACTAAACTTGACAAGTGAGTCAGAATCTACTTGATTAGGTCTCAGGTGTTATAGCCCATGTTGTGCTCTAAATTCAGTATGGGAGAGGAGGATCTTGGTGTGGTTATAGTGAAGCTTCAATAAGGGAAGCTCTGGTCTGTCACAGACATCCCAAAAATACAGAGAATTCATAACATCATATGTTGATTAATGCACAAATATATCTGTATTTATAATGGCCTTGCTTTTCTCCCTGCCAGCTCTTCAAAGTTATTTTAATACTAATGCAATGTTAATTTTTATGCCATGGGTTGAGGCTGGGCTGGCCACGAGATGAATGAATGATTGACACTCTCTATTACCTCTCCCTACCCAACAGGTGAAGAGAAACGGAATAAGAGAGAGATTTGGACTGGAAAAGAAAACTAAAAAGGTTTTAATTTAAAAAATGATTACATGAAATATATATAAAGCCAATGCCAAACCTAGTTTCTCTGCTGGCAATTACATCACTGCTGATGCAGATGCTGGGTAAGTACCAGGCTAGATTTAGCAGCAGAGGAAGAACTGAATATAGGAGCTGGACTCAGGAATGCACAGACTGGCATTGAAAGCAGAACAGAGAAGAGTACTCTGAGTACTGCTTGAACACCGGCCACTGACAAAGATGAAGAGACAAGAGCACAAGAGTTGCAAGAAGAAGGCAAGAGCAAAGAGACCCAGCTGGCTGACCCTTGTGGTCCCTCAGCTACACACCAAATGTGATATATATGTGAACATCCTGTTGTCAGATTAAGGTCACCTATGCTGTCCACTCTTCTCCAGAGGAGGACTTTCTGCATTCCCAATATGGTACATAAGATTTAGCATTGACTGTGGTTCTCACAGGTAAGCAAAAGCCTTTCTGCATACCAACCCTTGGAAGTAAGTATAAACATCAAGTGTTATCACCTGTAGAAGCAGCCACAGTCTGCACAAATACGGTCATGACTGCAGACAGTGCAGTTACTTAAGAGAGGCTGAGCTGAAAAGTAAAATCTCTGAACAGTTATGTTATAACTCAAACCAGGAGAGATAATTACCTATGGTCTTCAAACTGAGATAACTCTCATCCTGCATAAGCTGTAATCTGCGTTTCCTTATGTTGACTACGAGAGAACTAAAGTTTGCCAACCTTATTTCATATTGAGGCATTCATTCTTCACAGTCAACAGAGCTGAAATTTAAACTCCAAGCAAGATCTCAGAGCAAAATAGACAGACACATGTCATGGGTTCATTTCAGCTCCTGCCTGACTTACCATTAATGTAAACAGTTGATCAGGTCCAAGACAAGGTTAAAAAATTAATTGTGGTAATGGGCCAAAACAAAACAATAGAAGGAGAGTTTAAAGCCATGTATGAAAGCTGCAGGCAAAATCAAAGACTAGCTTTATTTGAGAAAAAACAGTAAGACCTTTAATTCACACAACAGAAAACACATCAAGCACAAAGACACATGTTCTCAGGTAACCGAGCTGCTGTCTCCATCCCTTCAAAGGGAAGACACTTCCAGCAGTTCTTTTCCCTGTGGAGATGTTGAATCCATTCAGTCCATGCATATGCCCCTTAGAGTCAGGGGATCATTTAAGAACTACTTCCCAATTCCATATGCCTCCAAGCGAGTCTTCCATTTCCAGACTGCAATTCATACGGACCACAAATAAGGGAAAACTCCCTCTGCTTCAGCAAGCAATAGATTGCAGACAAAACCTTTCCTCCACTGATCTCTGAGGTTCCAAATTCCCACTCTCCATTCACCATGTTCCCCGGGCAAGATGGCTGCCGCACTCATTCTCTCCAAACAAAAATGAAAGTGAAGAAGCAGGAAACCCAAAACATGAAATAGGAAGCTCGAAACCAGAGCTGCTGCTGGCCCGATTGAAACTAAAACAGAGCTTGGAACTCCAAGCCAGACATTATAAGTTGCCACAGGAGCTGCCCAATGCCTGAGGCAAGCAGCCCACACAAATTCAAACCACAGTACACATTAAGTACTAAGACCTAAACCCAGTACAGAGGTATTCATACTGGCATCAGTACGTGTTACTTTACTGCATGGGCACTGACAACGCCATCTACTGGCAAAAATGCACAAGGGAGTGTAATTTCATGGCAGGCAATTTCCAAACACAGGGAAATTTGGTAAGAATATTCACAGTATAAACTTTTACACTAAAATCTGGAAAAGCATCAGTAAATCATCAAACTCAGCAGTAAATTTGACCATTATTGTCAGCTACAGTAACTGTGATTCCAAGCCTCACATGGACAGATTGTGATTTGATCACAAACAGACAACTCAGCAGAGAGTATCTGTCCTGTTCACTCCACTAAAAAAGCATCAACTGCTTTTATGACAGTACTATGGCAAGGCAGATCCTTGCAAGCTATGGTCCACTGATGGTTTGAGAACCATCTCTGCTGGTTTGAAAACATATCTTTCCCCATCTCCAATGATTACTGGTACAATTTTTACTGTGCCCAGTCCACTCTAAGGCAACAACCAGGTTAGACCATCTAATGAAAATCAGTTGGTCTATCATTGACCTAGTATTCTGTTGAGAGTGTTCCATCTTTGCAAGCAAGTCACAGACACCAAATAATAGAGGGAGACACATTTTATCGTGTTCAGCAAGGACTTTGGTCTAAACATAATTCAATCATTGTCTAAGTGAAGGTAACAATCACTGACAAAGAGACATCAATCTGCTCAAAAGGAAGACCAGCAACAAATTTGGAAGTGCCAGAAGCAGCCTCCAATACATTCATTAACAGAGAGAAGCCAGAAGTAGGAGGAAATGCTACAAAGCACTGTTTGTAAGCAGAGACATGCCTGACCACAATTTCTTCTCAGCTCATCTCTTAAAAAATAATAAATTCCTGTGATGTCATTCCAAGAGAGGCAAAAGTCATGGAAGTGCCACTACTGACAAGATGCCATTCACATTATACCACTACATTGCTGACTTGCTGTCATATATAAGAAGACTGCATAATCACAGAAGGTTACATGTTGGAAGGGACCTTGAAAGATCATCTAAGTCCAACCCACCCTGCTGGAGCCTACATACTGCCTCAAGATGTACCTACATGGGACTTGAACCCATGACCCCAGGAATTCAGAGTCCCATGCTCTACCCACTGAGCCAGTCAGTGTTGTTTAGGATGAACACAAGCTTTCCTGCAGTCTTGAAAGCACCTGCTAACATAAAAACTCAATGTTTCACGCATTTTAGGAAAGCAGAAAGGAACAGGATACAATGTTTAAAATAAGTTGAAGAAATAAAAAAGTAGATGAAGAGAACAGGGAAAAATCATTTCAGATGTAGCATTACAGAATAAAGCCTTCGACTTTTGTTTTGTCAATGCAAAAAATGCCTTTGAAGGGATATCAAAGCTGTCTTTGTACATGGGTCTAGAGCCCTGCCAGCTCAGAGCTATGGCAAAGCTAAATACCAATATGAGACCCTCATGATGGTCTTCTGAGATGGCCATCACTGCTGAGTTCATTCTGCTCTCAGGGACTGAAGCCTGGGGCTACACTGACATGGGGACACATTTTTCTCAGTAGAGGTGCCAGGTGAGCTGGAGCTGGTAGAGCAGCTCTAAACAGGGATGCTCCTTGCACCACCACTGTTTCAATTACAGTAGCAAACTAAATACTTTAAAGTTGTTCCTGCTTTTTCATGCCTATAAGTTAAGACAAGAAGGGTGAAAGTTTACCATGCTAGCTGGGACTGGAATATTGCCATCAGCTGAACGTACCACATTAACCACTTCTCCCCTAAAAAGTAGCAGGCACTTGATTAAAAACAGATTTGATTCTCAAAGCAACATAGGACAGCCCAAAAAGCATAGGAGGACATAGGTAATTTCATAGATGCACAGCTGCCCTCAATGTCAGTAGGGAAAACAACTGAAGTTACAAATGGACTGAAAGCCACAGGAACATCAACTCTGCAAAAACACAACTTGCTGTGTGAAGCTAAAAAACCTTGAGACCTGTCAAACAAAATAAATCTCTAATAAGATTCTCACAATTTCCGCGCAAGAAACTGATTCCTTGGAAGCCCACAGGCCACGAAATAATCTAGAATTCAAAAGTCTGCATTTGTAGGTAGGTACAGGTCTAACATGACCGTATTATATTGTTCAATGGACTGAAGAGGAAGTCTATTCTCCTTAAGGAAATACGAATTATTTGTATCTCCTGTTTCCTTTAATTACTGTCTATAACTGGCTGTGGAAGGCCCACATCCACTAGCATAGACCAGCAAATGGGTTTCCCCCACTGAACAGCTCATCCTAACAAACTAATACTATCAGACCTTCCCGTTCAACACAAAATGAGCATGTTGGCAAGGCCTCCTTCTACATAAAAATCCCCTACTTGACATGCAATGACATTATCCAACCAAAGCTGAAGACAAATTGTAGTTCTTCTTGTAATTACAGGCTTTAAGTTGCAGAGTGTTGTTAGGAAACTATTTCAACTAGGGACTCTTCAGGAAATTAATTGGTGCATCCAATTTATACATGCAGTCTTAAAAATCAAAAGGAGCGCACCCTCACTTTCAAAGAGTCAAGTAATACCCCATCTCTGTTGGGATTTCTTTTTGATGACTTCCATGTCCTTCATGTGTTATGTTGAACAGTGGTACGCTTTCCACTCGATTCAGCAATTCACATTGAAGGGTACAAACAAACAAACAGAAGACTGTTTCAAGGTGGGGTTTTTCATAGTAGACTGAAATGTAAAAGGAATGGCATTTGATAATACAATTATTGAAAAAGTGGACAGAAAGATTAAAACATATAATGTTGCCAGGAAATGTTAAATGTTAAAAAAAAATCCCTAAATAATATTAAAAAATACTTAAATCTTCCAAGTCTATGAACTTTTAGAATCCCAGACTTGCGGGATCAGTTTGAAAAATTCAACAGTGCTACACAAGTTATTGAGGAATACAATTAAATTCTTAGCTTGTGACAAGCACTAAGTCCTATCTAGAATTTGGATCCACTCTTGAAAGCACTGCTTTCCGTATGTATTTAAAGCACTGGTTACATTGAAAATAATTTATCTTTTTGTCCCAAGATCAGAAGAAAGACCTTTTTGGTTGGCCTGTCTTCTTACGGGTCTGCTATTTCATACAAGTGCACTAGCAGTGCCGGCAAAAAACAATACTCCTTGAACACAAAAAGGGAAAAGCAAGGCTTCCTTCTTCCCTAGCTTAATATTTTCCTAGTCTGTCTTGTGGGTCCCAAGTGTCAAGGGCAGTTTTCACAATGTCAACTCTTCACACTTACAGCAATCTAGGAAACTTCCGTCCTTTCCTGCAGGTCTTTTGATAGGACTCATCCAAGTCTGGACTGCTGCTCTTGTTGATTAATAGACACACATATTAATATGAAGCAATCACAATTTATAGAAGAGTTTACTGGGTCTCACTGGGATAGACTTAACTTTCTTCATAGCAGCAAGTAAGACACTGTGTTTTGGATTTGGGTCTTCAACAATGTCAATAACACACCAGTGTTTTGGCTATTGCTAAGAGGTGCTTGCACATCATCAAGGTTTTATTTCCCTCCACTTTGCCCAGCAGTGAGTAGGCTGGGGATGGACCAGTGTCTGTGAAGACAAAAGGCTAGGACAGCTAAAACAGGTTAGCCAAAGGGGTGTTCATCCTTGATATTTGAAATCATGGCATTCCAGTGAAGTCCTTGGTGAATGAAGAAAGAAACATTCCACCATTTTTAAAAGTGGTAGAAAGGAGAACCCTGGGAACTACTGACCTCTCAGCCACACCTCTGGGGAGATCATGGAACAGATCCTCCTAGAATGTATACTAAGGCACATGGAGAACAGAGAGGTAACTCAAGACAGCCAGCACAGCTTCACTAAGAGAAAGTCCTCCCCAAACAATCTACATACAAGCCTGTTCAAGACTGAGGTCAATGTACAAACGGAGATCAGTGACAAGAGGTGTCTCCTAAGGGGTTTGTATTGGGACTAGCGCTGTTTAATGTCTTCATCAATAACAGACAGTGGAATCAAGTGCACCGTCAACAAGTTTGCAGGTTATATCAAGCTGAGCAGTGTGAATGGCATGCCTGAGAGATCACATGCCATCCTGAAGGATCTGGTGTATAAGCTCTTGAGGTTCAACAAGGCCAAGTACATGACCCTGTACCAATCCTCAGTATAAATATAGGCTGGAGGACGATGTGATTAAGAGCAGTCCTGCAAAGAAGGACTTTGACTTACTGCCTGATGGAAACCTAGACATAAGCTGGCAAAGTGTGATTTCAGTCCAGAAGGCCAGGTGCATCAAAAAGCAGCATGGGCAGCAGGTGGCAGGAGACGATTCTGCCACACTGCTCAGCTCTGGTGAGACATCACCTGGAGTACTGTGTCTAGCTCAACAAAGTCCTCTGCACAAGAAAGAAATGTCCTGTGGAAGCAGGTCCAGAGGAGGACCACAGAAACAATCAAAAGGATGGAACACCTCTGATATGAAGACACATTGAGAGGGTTGTGGTTGTTCCAACTGGAGAAAAGAAAGCCCCAGGAGGACCTTACAGCAAGCTTCCAGTAACTAAAGGAAGCCTATTGGGAAGATGGGGACAATCCTTTTAGCGAGTTTGTTGAGACAGGACAAGACTTGATGGTTTTAAACTAAAATAGGGTAGATTTAGACTAGACATAAGGAAGACTTTTTTATGATGAGAGAAGTGAAACACTTGACAAGGTTGTCAAGAGAGCTGGTACAAGTCCCATTCCTGGAAAAATTCCAGGTAAGGTTAGATGGGGCTTTAAGCAACCTGGTCTAATTGAAGATGTCCCTACTCACTGCAACCGGGTTGGACTAGAACACCTTTAAAGATCTCTTCCATGCCAAAGCATTCTATGATTCTATCATATCATGCTCAGAAATAAAAGCTGGAGTAGAAGAAGAAGGTGGGAATTCTAGCTTCCAAGGTGGCTGTTGTTCAGAGACTGGCTGAGCAGCCAATGTGAAGGGGTGAGCAAATTTCCTTTCCTTGGCCTGCTGGCCTTTTTTACCCTCTTTCCTTCACCCTTTAAATCATCTTTATTTTGAACTATTGAGTTTTCTTGCTTTTGCTCTTTCTAGTCTCTCAGGGGCAGGGGGTAGCAGAACTAAATCCACCATAAAAGCTTACAAGATCTAGAAAAACTTATTGGTGATTCATGGCAGCCAAAGCTGGAACCTGCCATAAAACAACCTGCCAAAGGCTGCCTTCAACAGGGGAAACAATTTCCTGGTGGAAGTTTCCACAGCTCACTAGAATTACTCCAAGTGGCAGTAAGGTTCTTGTTATGCTTTTATTATAAATCCATGGTGGAAGAGATGAGAATTAAGTTGCCTATAAAGACACTGTGTGAGGGTAAAGGAAAAAAAATTGTTAAAGTCTTCCGTTTCAGACACTGCACATGGACAAAACGTTAGGAAAGAACCTTGTTAAACAAGCCATAACAAAATAACCCCTGTGAACACACATTAGGTATGCTGAATTATCATTCTAATAAAGAGGAATGAGGAGTCAAAATTTCATAATGTAGAATAATTTATAATTCTGATATTCACAAGTATTTTAATCCCACGCCTCTGGTAGCTGCTTCGCACAGGTCAAAAACCTGTTCTTATAAAATCTGAGCTATTCTAAGATGAGAGAACACACTGTATGTACTTGTGATATAAGACATTTAAAAATAACTCAGACGTTTTGCTGATTCACACTAAGAGCTTACCAGCAGGTACTGGTGTTTTGGCAGAAATGTAAATTCATGCTAATTTTATTCAAAATCATTCTTAAAAAAGCAGAAATGGAAGTCAGTAACAGAATGATTGTCACATAAGTACAATGATTTATTCACTGAAAAAATATAAATTCACTTATTAGCCTATCTCTGGAATTTTGATTAGTACTAAGAAAGGAAGGATTTGAAAATTTATACATCTCAACATATAGGCTCTTACACTGTAATCCTTTCCTAGGTCATCCAAATCCTAGCATCCCACACACTGAAAACTCCTCTTGATCAGATGAGAGCACTGTGTATGAACCCCAGCTGACTGTCCCTGAAAAGATTTCAGGGCTTCCCAGCTGGGCAGCCCCACTACTGCAACCCTGGAACACTGGCCACACATCCCTGCTGGGGACATCATTCACAGTAGCAGCAGCATGAGTCAGCTCAATTCCCTATCCCAGTCCTATTCTGCCTCCATTTTCTTTCTTCCCAAGCACAAATACTTCCAGATTCAAACCAAATGTGGTAGCAAACTAAAATTAACCTCTCCAAACACACAATGAGCTAAAATGACTCAATTTGATAGCTATTCCAGCTATCACAGACTCTTGAAGAATCTTATTTATAGGATGTCCTTAAAAGTGTATACAAGACTACTTGAGATTTTAAGCAAAAATTAATTCCTAGGCACTTGGTAATGGTTCTCTGATACCAGCTGAGAAATCTGGTTTAAACCTCTTGGTCCTTTTATCTTTCTTCCTTTTTAAATTGCATAGGTTTTGCTCAAGTACCTATGTCCTGTTACTTGACAAATTTTGATGAACTGCAGTTTTCAGTAAGTCAGCCCTAAACCCATCCCTTAATTATTTTATCAATGACCCCATGAGCTCACATTGCAAGCTACTAGGTGTAATACTAAGTAGGTTTAGATCTGCTTTGACAACAGCAATGGGACTGTACACCGTTTTGGCCAAGTATGGAGCTGTGGCCATTGATAACCAAAATTGCCAGATCCAAAAGTTTTCCACAGGATTCTAACAGTGCTAGACAGTACTTTTTGAAATGGTAACCTTTAGTATGAAAACAGTTAAGGCTTTTTAGGTTAATGACAGGTTTACTGAATGATTACCTTCTTTAGCCAGCCTAAAGGAGTGAAGATCACTGATGATGGTACAGGTGCTACTAAACGGACATCAAACATTTTGCCACAATTAGGCTGGCATGAATAAAGTCTTGGGCACATGCAAGAAAGGACTCATTTAAGCCAGTGTAGTCACAAACTGATGATTTATGTGCAACAGGTGACCTCTGTGTACTGCTCAGGTGGGAAACATATCTTGCACAGGTACAAATCCTTCATAAAAACAAGACAAAATAGCCATTGTTTGAGCAGTATTTCTTAGCAGGTTAGTGGCTCCTATCTACTCAACAACTAAGTAGAACAGGTTTCAGCCTGAAAAGTGCTTGAATAAACACCAATAAACACTTGCAGCAGTCAAGTGTTCTCAGGTAAAAGCTGAAGGACAAAACAGAAGACTCTGAAGTCTTACAGAAAAGCCCTCCCACAATTGCCCAGCAGGTCAATATAGACTGCACAAATACTGCTGTGGCAACCCATTCCCTTGAAAAGAGTAAAAGTGTTGGGATTTGATCATGCTCCCTGCAGTTTCAGAATGTACACTGCTATTTACTAACAGAAATCAAGCATGGGCAGAAGGATTAAACTTCAGATTCCTCAAGTGAAAACTTAAGAATGCTTTGGCAGACATATTATTTTGCATGTCTCTCCTTCCAGATCGCAGGCATGGGGACAGAGTTGGCCCCCATTTTCTCCAAGCATCCTTTCAGAGGAGAAGCCTCTTTGCTGTTGCAGCTGTGCATATCCTCAAGCTGCTTTGAGAAGCATACAAGAATGTACTGAGTCGGTATTGCAATTACCATAATTAAACATTATAATGAAACAGGATTCAGTCAGCAGCCAGACCTGACTACACTAGGAGATGTGCAGAGGCACTAAATGACTCCACCCTTCCTCAAGGGTAAAGTGTTCTTCTGTGTAAGCCACACAAAGAGTTCATTCTCAGAAGTCTGAGAAAAAGCCTGTTTAATTACATCCCACAGACTGTCACCTTGGACGAATACTTTCCTTGGAAAGAAAGGTCACCTAGTTACCCAAATTCCACAGAACTTTGGGATCATGAGGGAATATGTACTTACAATCACATCTTTAGTACAAACATTGACCATTTCACTGGTTAAGCACTCAAAAGTCAGCATTTGGGTGTTGTAAAAGAAATTAAATGTTCTGAAATTCTACTAACAAATGGCTACAAAATACCTTTCTCCCCACCAAACAATAGAAAGGACACAAAGGAGGGTCTTGCAGATCCAACAAAAAAAGCGATCCTCTGATGAGTGCAGTGGTTTTCTGGAGGTGCCAGTGGCATTCTCTACATTTTAAACAAGAAATTAGACAAGAGGTCTAGCTTTATTCATGGTTGTTTCCTTTATCCACGTTTCAGACTCCCATAATGCTCTTTCACCATAGATTTTGGCAGTTTATTGTTCAAAGATTGACCAGTGATGAAAAACACATTCATTACTGCTTGTCATAGAGATGCTGATGAATTCCAGGCACATACAATTAAGCTATAATTCAACACAATGACAGACTAAACAGGAAAGTCTAGACAAACAAGAAAAGAAATCAACAAAAATACAATTCCAAGAGAAAAAAAAATTCCTACAGGACTGTATAATCTGTTGAAAAAAGAGGTTCACAATCTCACTTTGTCATACGAAAACTCAGCATTTGCTTTATTTTAATGCATACAGTGGTATCAGGATGTATCATCCAAACAAGACACGAGAAGATATTAGATGTGTTGGATAATTTTTTCAAGGATGAGCACAGAATTTTTTTGTCCCATTAGTTTTAAGGCAAAACACATACATGCTAAAAAAAGATGCATTGCACATTGCCTTCCTTAAGGATAAATTCTGCTCATTTCACTTACTAGAGTATCTTCTGTGTAAAACAAAGCAAGTCATATCACTGAGATACTGAACTGGCTCCATTACATTTAAATTGATAGGAAGCATGTGTGTCTAGGCATAAGTTTGCTTCCGTGTAAATCAGAAACCCAATGCCTTGATGCTAGATCTTCAGTACTGTATTAGTTCTGTTGGTTTGCCAGTCAGGAGAAGGATCATAACCGGGTTTTTTTGAGTTGGCTTTTTTTGTTTGTTTGTTTTCTTACTCTTGCTGGCAATGTTTTAGTCTCTGTAGATACAAGGAGATACAGCAACATCTGTCCTAACCTAAGCTGCAAGAGGAATAATCAGTTACACAAGACATTTTTGTGTGTTAGGATTTTAGTCGACAGTGTATAGAAACTGAACCTAGAAATATGACGTAATAGCACAATATGACATTTTATAGCCCTTTTTCACATTTATTCCTTAGCTGGAATTTAAAACAGTCATCAATATGAGGTTATCAATGCACATGCAGCCACAACAATTCCATCAATGAAAGAAGCCTCTGCTTCTTCCAGAAGTTTATTTATTCCCTTTTATATGAAAATCATTATTAATTTCAGCTACGCTAACTCAGCAGTTGTGTTAAAGCAATGATATATTAGCACATTTATCAAACATTTGAGTCACATGCAACCACAACAAAAAATTTTACACTTCAAAAGATCGGATGATTTTGCTTCATGTTGCTTTATTGTATGAATTTTCTAAAGGACTGACACGAAGTACATAGAGCAAAAAACTCTTCTGAGACCTGTAAATCTCTAATTTCCTCACACAAGCCAAAGGAAGTTCCTACGAGTCAAGGCAGGCCCTCTGCTCCACAGCCTTTCATTTTAAAAAGTGACAGTTCCATGGGAAGAAACCCAGCCATGCTTGTGTAGCAGCCATGCACCGTGCCTTTCAGGCTACTTTCTTTTTATGTGCTCTGTGAAAGGGTACAAGTTCTTTAGAAAGGATAAGCAGGGTAGACAAGGAGTGGGTGTTGCCCTCCATGTCAAGGACCAGCTGGAGTGGATGGAACTCTACCTGGGGACGGACAGCTGAGAGCTTATGAGGCAGTGTAAAATGAGGGCAGTTGACAACAGAATAGGAAGACCAAGTAGATGAGACTTCTCCTGACAAGACAGGTGTGCCTTTACATTCACAAACCCTGGTTCTCAAGGGGGACTTCAACCACCCTGGCATCTATTGGAGGGACAATACAGCTGGGCCTAAGCAATCCAAGAGATTCCTGGAGTGCACTGATGATAGCTTTCTCCTCCAAGTGGCAGGACCTGATGAGGAGAGGTGCTATGCTGGACCTATGAAACTACAGGCCAGTCAGTATCACCTCTGTGCCTGGCAAGATCATGGAGCAGAGCTTCCTGGAGACTATGCTGAGGCACATGGAAAACAAAGAGGTGATTGGTGACAGACAGCACAGCTTGACTAAGGCCAGATCATAGAATCATAGAATCATTACGGATTGGAAGGGACCTCGAAAGATCATCTAGCCCAATCCCTCTGCAACAGCAAGATCACCTAGACCAAGTCACACAGGAACACATCCAGGCGGGCCTTGAACAGATGATGCCTGACAAACCTGGTGGCCTTCTACAAGAGGGTTACAGCACTGGCAGATAAGGCAAGAGAAACTGATGTCCTCTACCTGGACTTGTGCAAGGCACCTGACCCTATCCCACAAAACATCCTTGTCTCTAAAGCAGAGAGGCATGGATTTCACAGATGAAGAACTTGGTGGATAAGGAATTGGGTGAATGGGTGTACTCCAAGAGTTGTGATCAACAGTTTGATATCTAGAGACTGGTTATTAGTGGTGTTCTTCAGTGGTCTGCTATGAGTCTGGAACCATTTAACATCTTTGTTGACGACATGGACAGTGGCATTGAGTGCACCCTCAGCAAGCTTGCTGATGACACCAAGCTGTGTGGTGTAGGTGACACACTGGAGGGAAGGGAGGCCATCCAGAGGGACCTTGACAGGGTTGAGAACTAGGCCTGTGCAAATTACCTGAGGTTCCACAAGCCACAGAGTCCTCCATGTGGTTTGAGTAATACCAAGTACAAACACATGCTGGGTGGTGAATGCACTGAGAACAGTCCTGAGGACAAGGACTTGGTGGTATTGGTAGATGAGAAGCTCAACATGAGCTGACAATGTGTGAGTGCAACCCAGAAAGCCAACCACATTCTGAGCTGAGAAGTGTTACCTACAGGACAAGGGAGGTGATTCTCTCCCTCTACTCTGCTCTTATGAGACCTCACTTGGGAGTACTGCATCCAGTTCTGGAGCCTCTAATACAAGAAGGACATGGAAGTGTTGCAGTCAGTCCAGATGAAGGCCACAGAGATGAGCAGAGAGCTGGAGCTCCTCTTGTATTAGGAAATACTAAGTGAATTGGAGCTGTTCAGCCTGAAGAAGGGAAGGCTCTAGGGGGGACCTTATAGCAGCCTTCCAGTACCTGAAAGGGACCTACAGGAGAGCTGGAGGGACTTTTTGTTAGGCTCTCTAGTGGTGAGACAAGCGGGATTTGTTTCAAGCTAAAGCGTGCCTTTAGATCTTAGGAAGAAATTCATGACTATGAGGGTGCTGAGGCACTGAAATAGGCACTGCCCACAGAAGTAGTAGATGTCACCCCCCTGGAAGTGTTCAAGGCCAGGCTGGATGGGGCTCTGGGCAACATGGTTTGGCAAGAGGTGTCCCTGCCTGTGGCAGAGGGCTTAAAACTTGATGATTTCTGAGGCTTCTTACAAACTGAACCATTCTCTGATTCAGCCTATCACAATAAGCCTCAGTCTCTGTGCCTGCTTGAGAGAAGCTACGTAAACAAGCTTTTCCTCAGAATTTTACTTTACTTTAACGTAGCCCCAAAATAACATCTGCTACCAAAATAATCACAGTGATATACATGAAGCTAAGGCAAAAGGCTGATTATTTTTAAAGTTAAAATGTAAGAAAGTTAAAAGAAACCATAATTTTTGACTCACATCTTTAAATAAAGGAAAACATTATTCATTGTCATGAATCATACATTAAAGTGGGACACACAATTCCAGGCTGTGTTTATTAATTCTACCCTTCAATAAATAAACAATTTTTAAAAGCCCTTTGTCAAGCACTTCTAAAAACTCACCTCGAACTTCAGGAGAAAATCGAGCTGAATGGCGAGACACAAAAAGCTTCAGTTCTTGATCCAAGTTGCATTCAATCAAGTTTGTGTCCCATGATCGGATTCCTAAAATTCAAAATACAAAACCACATCTGGATTAACACATAAGCACCAAGAGATTTAATTATTTCTCCGCTTGCACTCATGCTGTTTGCTTATTTCTAAAGTCCAAATCCAGCCTCTCTTCCTTTAAAGGCACACTGTTACCCCTTGTAAAGTGCCAAGCACTTGGAAGATGCCCACTGGACAATCACAAGCAAGATGAAATATGCCTTTCCAAAAGATGACCACCCTAAAGCTCCAGCTTTAGGACTTCTGGGCCAACATCCTAGTGGCCACAATAGAAGATGAACACGAATTGATACTAAAACAGCAATACAATGATTAACATTGAAAGCGTGAATCAGAGGACACTTTAGTTACGCTGTGAGACCACTGTAGCCATCTCTCTGAGAAAAAAAATTATTATTTACATACAAAGTATTATATTGCTGACTTCTTCAATCAAATTCTTTGAAGCCTGCTGAATGTCATGTAAAATTTAAATGATCTTTTATTTATGATGCATCAAAATTCTAGGTTTGTGAATTTAAAATGCTGTGCTTGATCTTTTTCCTTTTAAAAACTGAACAGTGCACTCACTATTTCTCCCCAAGCTACTTAGAAGAACTTGACACACAGATGATCAAAAAAATGTATTATTCCAAAATAGATTTTTCAGATTTTAAATCTGATCAGCAAAAAAAAAAAACCACAGCCAAAAGTAATATTTGTAATTTCCTTCTGTAAGATTTTTATGATTAAGTGAAAAACAATAATACCAGGAGAATATGCTTAGCCTTTTTCTATCATTTCTTATTTTGAAATTGTCATGAAAAGTCTCGTTTTGAAAATTAACACGAAGGCAGCTGCACTACAGGTAAGTCCAGGCACTGTGATTTGGTACACAAACATTACAGGGAAATTTTTTCCTGAAGGAACATCACTAGACTTACACAAATTAGCTGGCAAACACAGGGACTACGGATGAGAAAGTGTCTGGTGGCCTCTCCCCGCATGGCTGATTGCACCTTTTAATGAAATTCTTGATTTGAGTCACTCTGAGTTCTGGCGAGGAGATAGCTGAAGAGTTGTATGGCCAACTCCTCACCATGACACTAGCACCGACACTAATGTTTGTAACTGTCAGCAATCCAGGCTGTGAACACATTACTGTCAATGCTACCTCCCATCCCATGTTCTTTTTCAAGACAGTAAAAGCATCAGGACTCATGCTGGCAGAAGCCATGTAGGTTGTCCATGCAAATGTAACCATCTGCATTTCAAGGGCCTGAAGCCTATTCAGGAAGAATTTATCCAGGCCTTTTTCTTGTCAGCATCCCAGGCCAGGCAGGGTCATGCTTACCACTGGGATATGCTGGCAGCTATCAAGAAGCTGCCATTTGAAACTCTAAATAAATTTGGAAGTATTGCCTCTGTGTTTCATAACCATTCAAGAGAAAAATAACTGATCTGTAACCAGCCACCTCCACTTCCTGACTGATGCATCATTGTTCAGAGGCATAAGCAGTAAGTATCTTCTACAAGTCTCATTTCCATTTCTCAAAATTCTCTTGGCCATATGGTGCATTTTTGGGGCATAGTTCAGCAGGCCTTAATGTTCTCCAGGTGTTGGAATATTTGAGAGCAAGAGTATAAAGATGATATCATCGCAGATGTGTTCAGCACACATAAAAGCTATGCCTAATGAACCAACACTGACCATGAAGCTGAATTATATTGAATGAATGAGCATTGAACTTCAAGAAATTCAAGGACAAACCACTTGCTGCCCTTTGGCAGCAAGCTTGTGTAGGGAGACTACAGAGCTTTCTGGAGGTCAGCAAGCAATACGGACTATGATTCAGCAGTGCTGCTAATGATAGGGCCTGTCCACCTTCCCTAGCTGCTTTTGTCATGAGTCCAAATTTGCTGTAGGGATAAGATCTGATAAGGCAAAGTCAAGACCGCTGAGACAGGCAATGTCCAACCACCAGCAGGTAAAACTTGCTGTCCAGGAAGCGATGTGAGAGGCTGGGTGAGGTGGACGTGAGGTTGGGGATGCTGCAGGAGGGCTCCGAGTCTACTTCCACCACCACGGTGGCCATCGCCGCCGCCCCGCCCCGCGGCTCCGCGGCGCTGAGGGGAGAAGAGGCCGCTCGGCCGCAACTCCGCAGGCGGCAGGGAGGAGTGAAGGCGGGCGGGAGGCGGCGGAGCTTTTATACGGAGACGGTGCAGGGCAGGGACCCAGCGAGGAGGAGGAGGAGAAGGAGGAGGAAAGGGGGGAGCCGACGCATCCCCGCGCTGCCGCCGCGCTTCCAGCATCCACAGCTGATGTCATCTGCGGCAAATCCCCCCCGCGGCGGCCCCCGGAAGCAGGAAGGACGCGGGGGGCGAACAACACTCTGGGCAGACAGCTCGGGGTGCNGGGGGGGGGGGGGGGGAGGGGAAGGAGAAACCCTAGATATCCCTGGCACACAGTAGTCCTAGAAGCTGAAACTGGGATTTGGATAGAATATCCCAACTCTGCAGCTGCATGATTCAGCAGGGCGGATGCAAGAATTATGCATGTGTATCATAAAGCAGCATAAGGTATTGTATACATTATACAGCCAAATCAGGTTTTGGTAGAACAGACGTAAATCTGGAACTAAAATCAAGGTCAATCCAATGATGGAGATCATTAACAGCATGGACGTAACTACTGGAAGTATGGCTGAACTGGAGCTATTTCTTTCTTCCTGCAGTCTTACGAAGGCAGTGCCACTAGACACAGGACTAATCAGACAGTAGGCAAGGCACACCCAGTAGCATCTGCCAAATCAATAGAAAAATCTTGAAGCTCTCTCTTCATTCCCCTCTTCTTTTCTGATGGACAATGGGTTGGAGGACTGCCCTCTTAGCAAAGTCACATCCCAAACATAATTACTGAAAAAAGTCTTGCCATTCTATTCCCTCTTCATTATATATTAAGAGATGACTCTGCATTCCACCAGGTTGCGTAGCATCACGCCACTGATGTGTTATCAGCCGATGTTTTCTTTGACACGTTGCTCTGCAGTTTGGTGCATGAATCCACAATTTTCAGTGATGGTACTCAGGAGATGTATAGCAGAAAAGACACTGAGGCAGAGTTAGCATGAACCCAAAACGTATTTAAGGCTGTGTTGAGAATAAAAATTGAAAGAAGTGGGGTTTTCCAGACTACAGCACACTTTATGAAAAAGAAAAAGATGAGCCAGGGAGGTACTTGCCTCATGCAGAGAAAGCTTCAGTCTCCCAGTGTACTCATACAGAATAATGTTCATCAAAATTGGACCAAGGCTTTTTCTTGGCTGCCAAATCTCAGTCAGATCATCCTACACCAGAAGCAGTAAGGTGACTTCTAACCCAGAAAGGATGAATAAATAAAAAAACCAAAGTATTCCCTCTGAACATCTAAAACTGTAAGTGGGTGTTACGCTTAGTGGCAGGAGGTATCAGCAGCAGAGCTATGCAGCAGCAACTGTACAATAGAAGCTTCAGGAAGAGCCTGAAGAACATTTCTTCAGAGAAAGGATGACATCAGCTGTCTTGTGGGCAGTAGTTTTGTCCATTTGTTCCATAATTTTTAATAGTTTAAGTAAAATGCAGACAATTAACTTCTGACACAACCAAAAATTAGACAGAATTAAGAAAGTGCAATACTGAAGAAGCTCTGAGTGACAAAGCATCTATCTCAATAGTTCTCTCTAGGAGACAATGATAGCAATAAAGATGAACAGGTCATGATGAAGCTGGTTAGCTGTGAGGAAGTAGCCCTTTACCACAAGCAGTCATGAAAAAGAATCAAGAGAAATAGACAACTAAAGCAACAATGCTTGAGAAAGCAACAATAGAGACAAATGAAGTCCTAGCTGGATGGCTGAACCACACCTACATGACAAGGCTGCTAGCAATTCCCCATTCCAGGGTGTCTTTCTCCCTTCTAACAATAGCAGCCGTCTGAAATCTTGGCTTTCACCAGCTCAGAACAAAAATGTGTGTTACAAAATCAGGTATCAATTAAGTTTAAACAAAGTACAAGGTCTGGCAATAATGTTCTTTGTGCTTCATATCAGTTACTGCAATGGGGCTTTTTTTTCCCCCCCTCTCTGCATGTATACTGCAATCTATTGTATCACAAAAATACACTGAGAACTTAGAAAACTGTTATTTCACTTGCAACACCTTCGGTGCTTCGCCTTAGTAAGTGAAGGACAAACAGGGAGTAAAGGCAGCCCGTAGCCGCACAATGATTAGGCTGAGAACTACAGTGCCAGTCTCGTTACCCGTCACGTTTTTTCTTTATTGAAAAGTATATGTGCACATACAGAGCTTGGGTCCTCAAAAATTTTCCAGTCCCACCGCCCAAAGTTAGACACAAAGGCGCGGGTGCGCTCCCGTTCGGGCAGCCCTCACCGCCAACGAGGAAAACGCCCGATCCCCGCCAATGCGGTTTGGTGGCAGGGGTCTGGGGTGTGCGGCAGCCACCCCAGACTATCCCACTTTCCATCCCATCGCATCGCATCCCCAGCCGCGTTTGCCGCCGACGGCGCGTCCGCCCTTTGTCCGCCTGGGGCTGCCATAGGGACCGCAGTGCGGACCGCGCCACGCCCACCCGCCGCGGCTCCGCGATCGGGAGCGGCAGCGGCGGGCGCTGCCCCTGGCTCCGCCGCCCCAACAATGGTTGGTGGGGGTGTTGCTCCGGGCTACTCTGGCTGGCGACCAGCATGCTGCGGATCTTTGCGCAGGCACTGGCGCGGGGTGCAGTGCCCGCATCCCACCGGGGGACCATAGAAGGCGAGGTGGCGGGGCGTGGGAGGAGAGGAGCTCTGCGGCGGGACTTTTCCTTGGAATAAAAAAAAACGGAGAACGCGACTCGGCAGCTCGAGTGCCTGTATCTTGCGTGGGGTGGGGTGTGGGGTGTGCCCCGGCCGCGTTTAAAGAGAGGGAAAAGCGGCGGGTTGGNGCGAGGAGGAGGAGGAGAAGGAGGAGGAAAGGGGGGAGCCGACGCATCCCCGCGCTGCCGCCGCGCTTCCAGCATCCACAGCTGATGTCATCTGCGGCAAATCCCCCCCGCGGCGGCCCCCGGAAGCAGGAAGGACGCGGGGGGCGAACAACACTCTGGGCAGACAGCTCGGGGTGCAACGGGGTACCGGCACCAGCGGCAGGACTTCGTGGACCCCGCAGGCCCTGGGTCATCCCGCGTACCAGGCTCCCCTCTGGCGCTGCCTCTGGGCCATCCTGACTCCCCGTGCCCCTCCCTGCCGCGCTGGCGAGCCCCGAGCCTGTCCGTGGTGCGATCCTTGAAGGGCGGCGATGAGAGGATTCCCTGGCAGACCTGGGGAGCTCATGTGGGAAAAGCAGAACTGGGGCCGCAGCCTCACCCTAGAGCCTGGCAGTTCCACTATCCGAGGCTAAGCGACCTGCCTCCTGCATCTCACTCCAGTAGTAAGGAAAGATTTCAGTCTTACATGCACAGCCAGCGATTTTTAATGTGGAAGCAGTTTACTTAATAAGGTACTTCAAAAGTAGCCTTTCTGCACAGGCTCATGCATGCATGACACCAGAAAAGCCCCAGTTTTGGACAAGCTACTGAAACGCATGCTCTTAAGGCTCAAGAAATTCAAAGGCCTTTGGGTAATTAATTTTAACCTAGGCTCAAGTAACTCCAATAGTATTGTAAAATATCTACAGTTACAAAAACAAATGTTCCATTCCTCTCCACACAGAAATTAGACATTTGTTGCCCAATACTCAAAAGATAAATTTAATCACCTCTTAGAAGTATTTTATCCTCTTCTAAAATAGAAGAGTCAGCTAAATCAGCCTCTCTTGAGATACTCGTCTCACTTTACTGATAGAAGCAAAGCACTGCTTTACACTAAGACTCTTGTTTATTTTGCTGAAGTGATATGGGAGGAACCTCACTGTGACCTAGGAAAGAATATAAACCTTCACAGCCTGTTTTAAAAGAAAACTTTGGGTTCCTAACTGAGAAGACTTCCTCTGTGTGCAGGTCCTCGCTTAGAAACACACACTGTTTGTCTGGATGAACCAATACATCATCCTATGTTCTTAAAGTACATACTTTGTTCCATGGGACAATGAACTTGCTTACATGCATTTCAGGTTATCCCTGCTAAGTTATTCATCTTACTTGCCTAAAAACAACCTCAAAGATTGAAACAACCTACTAGGAGGTGCTTCTCCATAACAATTTATCTGCCTATAGAACCTAGTGTTCTTGGTATGAATAATTCCTCTGCAAAAATACTTGCTTACTATGGCATGATATACTTGTATGCTGCATCCAAAGCAGACTTTATCTGAGCTGCCACAACTCTGAAGGTTGTAGAATGCAGACAAACATTTTTATAGCCATGTTAGTGGCTGGGATGACTCAGTGGTAAAGAGCAATGGTGCTCATTCTTCACTAGAGCTGACACTGCTTGATAGAACAGGTGCAATTGCATCAATGCAGAAGAACTGACAGGAGTTCTAAAGTTTGCAAGGTATTCTTAGGCACAAAGGGTTGCTCCTTAGGTAGTTCTGTTTGTTTGAATGCATCCATGACTGGTGTTTCCTTGCTGACCCTGGCAGATTCTATAGGATGGTATAGATGGTCACTGAGAAAAACTGTCCTTTCCCCTGTATGGCTGTGTCCTATATGAACCCCACCCTAATAATCTATTCTAACTACATTTATATAGAAGATACTTAAAGGTGCCTTCCAACTGAAGGCATTCCATGATCCTATAGTTATAGATACCCTCAAGACTTGCCACATGGTGCCTACTGGAGAAGGCTAGCTTTTGCCTATCTGTCTGCAATATGTAGCTTTGGGCTATGCCTGATTTCAACTGCTATCTGGTCTCCGGAGCATGGAAGGGGCTTGCCACATGGGACACGCTACCTAATGGTTCTATGATTCTATGATTCTATGGTTGTGGAATAGACTGGTAATGGTTTCTGGACACAGAGGTGAAACAATTCACAACCAAAAAAGCATATCAGGTTAAACACAGTGCTCTGAAAAATGCACACCAGTACAGAAAATGCATTATATATGCTTTTTAGCACAATATAAGAACAAGTTAAGACATAGATAACAATCGCCATGAAAGTAAGAGGTGAAAAGAATGTATTGTACCAAAGAAGATAGTGCTTGTACTTTTGTTTGAAACAGCCTTATGAGGGAGAACCTCTACATTATAGTGTACTGTAAAGTAATAGGCAGGTAGGACATGGTAGGATAAAAGGTGAACTGTGACAATCAAGCTGTCATGTGGTGGGAGATATACCACACATTAAAACCCAAAGTGCAAGAGGCTGCCTTTGGAAAAAAATAGTCTTGTGCTAAACTCTTCAAGGGATGCAGACCTCTGCCTTCATCTATTCACAAGCATATGCCACTTCACCCAAGATGAAAGCTAGACAAGAAAAGGTGCCTTAATCTCCTGAGTATTCCTTTGACAAAGCTGTGGGTTGCCTGCAACATGGTCAGCGCTCACACTGTGACTTGCTCTGTTAGTATCTCATTTGGATAATATTGTTTGTCATCATCTTCCCCTACCTGGAAACCCATTTATACTCAGCAATATGGAGCACATCAACAGATCCACTGCTGGGGTAAATGTAGAGATGTGCTGTAAAAAGCTGACTCAGTGTCATGTGACCTTCACTGTTTGATACCAGCTTCCTCACTGTGGCTGAATCACATAGATATACTGCTTTGGTAGAATAAACAGCAAATCTCATGTGGACTAGGAAACAGATCTTGCTGTTTTAAAGAGAAAATGATTGATACTTGCTGCTGTCTGGTCTTTTGTCTGCTCTGTTTTGGTTTTGTTCCTTTAGTATGTTCAATGCAAAATTGGTGTCCCCTAACTGAATGTGGTCAAACATCACATGTAGAGCTGTATTTTTCTTGTAGATCTGGTACCTATGACAGTAAACAGGTAGTTTTAAACAAAGCCCTCAAAGTCTAAACAGGAACATACACCTTAGTGGCTTGTGCCATTTGTTACCCACTAGCATTCAGTTTTCATTCAAGTCCTGTCTTCAAGTTTTAAATGAGGTTTCAGCCTTGCTCTTTGTCCAAGGCTAAATATCATTCCCAGCATAAAAAAACCCCACATATTTACATGCATTACTTCACATCAATTTAAGAACTTTACTGAATGTAAAGCAGTTCAGGGGGCTGTCTTCTCTAAGAGAAGTGTCAATTTGAGGACAGCATAGTGTGTCATGAAGTATATGGGTTTTCATACAGAGACGCAGTAGGGCGTGATGTATTTTAGAGATCAAGCTTTGCTAGCCAACACCAGAAGTGACAGAATCACATAATGGTTGTAGCTGGAGATCATCTTGTCTGTTCTCCCCGCTGAAGCAGGGCCACCTACACTAAGTTGCTCAGGTTTGAGTATGTCCACAGATGGAGGCTCAGCCACCTCTCTGGAGAACCTGTGCCAGTGCTCCATTACCCTCACAGTGAAAAAATGTTTCCTGATGCACGATGAACTTAAGAACATGCCACCAGTTATAGCAAATAATACCCAAATAGTTTTGTATCTTACCTGATGCCTTTCCAATGTGAAATACTGTCACTTTCAATGCTACACCACCCCTCTGCCTCACTATGTGTGACTCCCCATTTCCTGCAGTCAGCAGTTCCACCATCTCCACAGTCTGCCTTTACCTTGCAGGCTCTTCTTCTCTATGGATTGCTGCTTTCAGACAACTCAGTAGAGTATAATCAAGTCAACTCCTCCTCTTTGCCCAATTTCTTTAGGTTGGGAGACATTCTCATCCCTAATATACTTAGGCTGGCACTGCTGGAAGAGCTTCTCCTGCAGCAGTGATAAGGCAAAGGTCAGGAGCACCAGAGAAAGCTGTACCTGAGTGAACAGCCAGGCACTTGGACTGCAGGAGAGGCTCTTAAGGTCCTTTACGAGAGAAAGTATTTTTCAAGATGGCAAGCTTTACATTTAACTTCATGTAAAAGCAAAATTACTTGTCTGACATTAATTTGAAGGGTTTAAATTATTTCAGTTGTAAGGTTACTTTTTAAACAGAAAAACAGTTTGTATTTGCTTGGGGTAAAATACCCATTTCGGCTGGAATTTCAGCTGTTTGCCAGTCCTCCCACATTTCTCTTAGAAAAGGGGGAGTTAAATATGAAAAAGAGTTAGAAAATAGGAAAACCAACACTACTGCTTTTAAAATATTTTTTTCTCTCACTTTCAACTTCTGTCTTGAAGTGAGAGAAAATTAACACAAAGTTACATTTTGCTTTAGTTCAGAATGAAAAAAGTGAATTATCTTTTTAATAATTTCCCTCATTGTTTAGTGGAAAAATAAGTTAGAAGTAAAAAAAAACTTCAGTGAGAATGAAATGAAAAATGAGTAAAGGCAGGAATTTTCTCTTGAGTATTAAATAGAGACAGATTAGAAATTAAAGGTTTTGAATAAACTTACCCTGAAATTTGCTACCAAAAAACACATCATTTTGCATGACTGATTCTCCACTTTAGAGACAAAATAGAGTAGTTCTAAGTAATTAGATCCTGTTTACTAATTAGGATGGCAATAATTATAATAAAAACATTTAAACTAATTATAGACATTGTACTGCAAACCTGGATGTGTAATTAAAGCAGCAGAAGTGGCAGAAGCAATGGTAAGGCAATCAATGTTCCAGCTCCTGTTCCAGATTCTCTCCATTCCTGGAGGGGTTCAGTTACCATTCTGCTCCTGAGGACTGCTTCCTGTTTACTGTGACTGCCACACATCTGTGGGTGAAGCATAACTTTGTTCTTTACGTTGACATTCCTTTGGATGCTTCATTGGATCCCTTTCTTTTCCTGATCCCACTTCTTGGCTCAGAAGTGGTCATCAGGTGACAAAGCAACTGCTGTAGTAAGGGCCTGAATACGGGCTACATGTAGACAGCATGGGGTATCATCTGGTTTTCAGGAGGTGGTTTTTGCAGGTCCTTCTTGTTGAAGAACAGCAAGGTACAGAATTATATTCGGCTTCTAGGGACAAGATATAATTTGTCTCCTATCGTACCAATCTGATACCAGTTCTGTGATCTAGAAACTCAACAGATGCTTCCTTTCAAGCCAGTTTTAGAGGTCTGTCTTGATTTAAGAGAGAGATGAATCAAACCACAGTTTTTTGAGTTACTGTGTGTACACTATCATCTGCTTAATTCAGGGGGCAGCAGGAATCTGAGAGTTTCTGTAAGGTGGTGTTGGCTCCTCTAATACCTGTCTACTCTGTCAGCACATCCTGTCCATGGCCCCACTGGAAGACCACCAG
Source organism: Rhinopomastus cyanomelas (assembly GCA_013400115.1). Classification (NCBI taxonomy): domain Eukaryota; kingdom Metazoa; phylum Chordata; class Aves; order Bucerotiformes; family Rhinopomastidae; genus Rhinopomastus; species Rhinopomastus cyanomelas. The sequence continues at coordinate 92,532 of VXBP01008116.1, forward strand.
CTGCCTTCTATGCCTGATGATAGTGTCATAAATCCCTGCAAGCACCGAGGAGCAAAGTACTGATGGGCTGCTGGTCACAAGCTGCTCCATCCTAGCTACTTGGGTGACAAAACATGTGGAGGTGCTCTACAGCAAAGGGTGTTTTCTTGGTTTTCCTACCAGGCTAAATGATCTAAAGCTGCCTCTGAGAACCCAAGAGTGAGTAGATATTCTATGTTATAGTCTCACCTACCTTAAAGACATGCCTTAAAACACTTAGCAGAGGTTGCCAAGCTCTTCTTATTCTGTAGAATTTGAAATAATAATTATTTTACAACCATCCATTCTCATGTTGTCTTGAGCACAATGTAATAGAAATGGCATACTGCTGTGGCATAGAGAGTAGTAAGCAGGAAACCCAGGCATTTTTCTCTCGAAACAACAATATTTCAGAGCTCTGACTGGCTTCTGAACATGGAAACTCGGGAACTGCTTCAGCTGCCTGCTGCTGCTCGGAACATCCCAGCTCTTCACGGTTTCAGATGTTACACAGCTGCAGTACTGCGTCATTTTGCAACCTTGCCCAGAATTCTTTATCCATGCAAACTGAATTCCTGCAAGGTTCTTGATGGGTTCTTTCATTCTAGTTCGCTTTCAGAGACTCTGAGTTTCACTTAAATATGTGTAGTGAGTGACAATTAAATGTGTTCTAATCCCATGAGAATAATTTGTGAGCCTGACACTGCCTGTGTCATTGCACTGATGTGCCCTTTAGTGTTACTGTCACTGTAACCCGGTTCTTTATCTATTCCAACTACAATAAAACCTCGTGCTTATTGCATTGAACTTGATAACTTACACAATCAACAATAGGAATGGCTAATTTCACTTTACATGTCTCCACAAAGAAATTCCTACGTTGTTGATATCAGACCTCATACAAGATTGATCATCTGCTTGCTTTCCACCCTCTTGTACTTTCCAATATGGACTAATAGCAACATCACTATTGATACAGTTTTGCAGCATCATTAGGGGTTTGGGTTTTTTGGCTTCGTTTTGGTTTCTATCTACTCTCTGGCTGCTCCATGCACTTCAGTGGTCTCACATAAGCAAAAGGCAATTTCAGGATGTTTTTCCTATGGTTTTCTTTTTTTTTTCTTTTCCTTTCTGTTTTACCTGCTCTTTAATAAGTCATTCCTAGTCATCAGTATTTTGCAGGAGGTTGGAATGTGCTGACTAAGGGTTACGCTGCAGGATTTAGTGAATGACCTGAGTGAAGAGCATGCAGCCTGTGTACTCAGAGAGAGCAGCAAGCCGAGCATTTTGTTAAAGGGACTGGGCCCAGACCACCACCACATAGTCACATACAAATGCCCCCATCAGTGTTTGCCTCATGCCTAAGGGCATCTTTCCTGGTGCCAACAAGGCAATGCCCTGAGAGTCTTTGTGGAGCTAGAACCATGCAGTGGGACAGACAAAGCTCTACCACTTCTCACTAAGAAATGTCCTAATTTTTGTCAGGTATCCTGTTTGCCAGATGTTGTTTAATAGCTTTTTTTGGATAATGCTAGAGTGCTGTTGTTACATTTTTGAAATACAGAGAAGGTTTTTTTGTTCTTTATTTTTTGCAAATGCAGTAGAGCAACAATGTTAGAGCCGTTGCTGGAAAGTATGAGTTTTGATGCAAAAATACAGATCCATGACCAAACAAATTTCAAATGCAGAAGAGGAATATTATTTTAAAAGTTCTTTTTCAAATACTCTATCCAGTTTTAGTCTAAATCAGCACAAACTTTGTTCTGCAACTGTGACTTTTTACATGCAGGAATATTCTTTTTCCAGCAATGAAACGCTCCTGTTTCTGGGATAGCACACTGAGGCTGCACTCATTTGTGCAAAAATAGGTTAAATAATGTATCTGCTCCAAGCAAAGTCTTGGAATTATATCACGCAGACAGTATGTAGTCTCCATTTTTGGGTAGCATAAAGGTTTGGAATTTTAGAACATGTGGTCCAAGGTGTTTTTTCACATCTCACTGAGAAAATCTGGGTTCTACAAATGATGATGCATCAATGCTGCAATAGGAAATACAACTGTTATTAAATGGAGGGAACAGTGTTATTTATCTTATCAAAACCAGGCGTTTTCACGTTTGGGTAGGACTTGCAGTGGATAAGTTCAGTCACAGTAGCTTCTGTCATGATTTGTGAAAACCACACATAGAATCATAGAATTATTAGGGACTGGAAGGGACCCTGAAAGATCATCTAGTCCAATCCCCCTGCCATAGCAGGATCTCTTCACTGGAGAAGTTATGGAATCAGAATCACTCAGGGTTGGAAGGGACCACAAGACCATCCAGTTCCAAGCCCCCACCATGGGCAGGAACACCCCATCCTAGACCAGGCTGGCCAGAGTCCCATCCAGCCTGGACTTAAACACCTCCAAGGATGGGGCCTCCATCACCTTCCTGGGCAACCCATTCCAGGCTCTCACCACTCTCATGGTGAAGAACTTCCTCCTCACATCCAGTCTATATCTACCCATCTCCAGCTTTGCTCCATTGCCCCTAGTCCTGTCACTGCGNAAGTCCCTCTCCTCAGGGCTACTCTCCAGCTAGTCACTGCCCAGCCTGTATTTGTACCTAGCATTGCCTCGACTCAGATGCAGGACCTTACACTTGGTCTTGCTGAACCCCATCAGGTTGGCTTGTATCCACCTCTCCAACCTGTCCAGGTCCCTCTGGATGGCATGCCTGCCCTCCAGCATGTCTGCTGTACCACACAGCTTGGTGTCATCAGCAAACTTGCTGAGGGTGCACTCATTGCCTCTGTCCATGTCACCGACAAAGATGTTAAACAAGACTGGTCCCAGGACCGATCCCTGAGGGACTCTGCTTGTCACTGGCCTCAACCTGGACATGGATCCATTGACAACCACTCTCTGGGTGTGGCCATCAAGCCAGTTCTTTACCCATCTAGTTGTCCACCCATCAAAGCCATGTTCTACCAGCTTGGAGACCAGAACACAAACAATTCCTCATTAATTTCTTTTGTTGTTATATTCCTGCATTCACATGTTCTAGTTTTAACAGCATTAAAATCATTGTTGATGGTTCATTCAATTAAAAGTTTTGCTTACCACCAGAGGAGTCTCTGATTACCTTTTTAATTTCCAACATCTCAAAGCTGGAGGCTCAAGATTTCTAAACTGACCACAGCATTTTCCTTGGTTTTGGTTACTCTCGCTGTCTAACAGTTTCTGTGGGGAGTATAAAGCAGCTGTCCATGGCCACTTTTACAGAAAACTAAATTAAGACCATAGTAGTAGACCAGTAAAACTATACCTATAAGAAGACTGCTATAACCACCATGCAGAGCATGGCACTGAAGAGAATTATGAATAGAAAAAGATTGAGAGGTGAAGTACAAACTACTTCGGTGAAGTAATAATAAAATGGAAAAAGCGCTATTTTTTTCCCCTCAGAAATATTCTCTGGAATCTGGGTTTTGATTTTATGCTCCAAGCATGATCAGGGCTGATGATAATCTTTTTTGCCATTTTCTCTTCAGAAAACCGAGCTAGGTGTTTAGCATGCTGGTCTGGCTCTGAAGGGCATTGCCGGCTGGCAAAGCCCATGTTCTGCTAGCATCCAGCACAAAAAAGGGGTAAACAACAATATTTTTAAGAGGAAAAATTTCTGATTAACACCAACAATAAATCAAGAGTTTATTAAAAGTCCTGTTTTGGCTGAGAATTACACCTCAGATACTCTGCAACTTTATGTGGTAATACCTATTATTACCTTTTCTCACCCTAGTGTGGGCGCTAGGAGTAAGTGAAGTAGGAGCAAAGAAGTGACTAGCAAGAGAGTCATGGCACTGTCAGTTGCATTTGGAAAGCAATAATATCTTAAATAACGGATAGGCTTCTGTAGGAAGAGATTTTGAGACATGTAGTAGGAACCTAAATAAACATTAGTCCTGTTCACTCCTCCTGCTCCCAGATGTGGGATAGGAATTAATAATTTGGGGGGGAAGAAGGGGAAAGTGTTGATTCTGAAATCAATCCTGCAAAATCCAAGGCATTGTACAAGGTGGGTACTGACCAGAAGAGTCACTGTATCACTAAGATAAGCAGAATTATGTCTTGCAGCAATGGTCATTTGCATTTCCCATGGAGCAGAGCACCAGCCATGCTGCAAACAGCTCTGTTGTCTCCTGACTCTCAGGATTCCTGCAACAGCTCTTATTTTCTCCAATGGGCACTGAGGAAAGATGACTGTTAATAAATGAACTCACCAATTGTCTCCAGAATTTGAAGAAAAATCTCCTTAAGGTTTTAATCCAATTTCAGCCTTCATCACATGTATGGCCTGTCCTGTGGAGGTCCAGATTACCACAGTGAGAATGTAAAGGTGTTGATGGCAGACTAGATTTTCTGGGTTTACTTCTACAGCTCCTGAGAAGGCACATGAAGATTCCCATGCACATACAGACCACACTGAAACCCCTGCTGTAATCCACAGGACTGTTTATCCAAAGCAGGGACACAGCATCATGTCACAGGACTGCTGTACAAATGCTGTACTTCACCTTCTTTTCGAACAGTGCCAACATGCTCGTGTTCAAAGTATGAGGATAACGGGGTGCTTTAATGAGTAAGCATTTACCAGACTGTGATCTCTCTGAATTCTTGTTGCTGGGGAAAAGGTTCTTAATATTGCTTGCAGATGCCTACCTCCCTTTGTCTCTGCATTGAGCCACCAGTGGCTGTCCATACACTATTGCACCAGCAGCAAGCGCAGCAGAACTAATCACAGGCACCTAAGCTATCTCCAATTCAATGTTTGTTGTCAGACCAGGAGTAGCCACTAAAATTTTCGTTCCCTAAGAATTTTTCAGTGACTTCTACACAAATTTCCACTTAAAAGTTTTTATTTAAGGTTTTGTTTTGGTTTGTGATTTTATTCCCAAGCACGAGCAGGAAAATGTACACCAGAATCTAATAAACACTGGAAACTGAGCGGGGTTATTTTGGGTTGATGCATCTACAGCGGTCTTTTGCACTGAGAATTTAATTAGCAGTTCTTCTCATGATAAATAAACCAGAATAAAATCCAGCTCATCTTCCAAGAGCTGAATTTGTTCTCCACTGCTAATGGCAGTAAAAGGTAATAAAATCTTGTTTTAGTGCAGATAGTAAGCTTAGGTAATTCTGAAAAACTGAGAGAAGCCCACATGCCAAGGGAAAGAGTGTATTTTACATTTGTCACATCAATGCATTTATATTCAGTCATTCCTTTGACTTCCCTTCTTCTCCTGTTTTCTGATTTATAAACTGCAGACTCTCAGTTTTGGAAAGCTCTTTGAAATATGTAGGAGAGAATGTAGGTGTAAGTTCTTAGAGAACAGGAAAACCAGAGGGATTTCTTCTGTTTATTTACATTGGTTTTCTTCTGCTCAATTTCATATATGTATATTTTGCTCTTAAGAAATTTTCTACTGATGTCACTTAGTTGTTTGGCTGGGTTGTTTTTTTTTTTATATTAAGCATTTATGTTCTTGATGTCATTGATTCAAAAAGTGGGGAGGTCTTATCACTGCAAATGAATCAAGGTGAGATTTCTGTAACCTGAGAGGATATGATTCTCCTTTTGTTTTCCTTTTTGCTATCTCCTACCCTGAGGGGTCTCCTTATTTACTCTTCAGATGCAGTTTAATCATGCTGTGACAATATTAACAAAGGGAGCTTACTGTACTAGAGATCTTATTTTTCTCAGAGAATTTAAGATCCAGGCACACTGAAGAAAAGTCTGCTGTAGATGGTAGTAGTTTTTTTTCTCTAGGAGAAAATACAGGAGACTGAAAAGTTTACTGTGCTAGGGTAATAGCATTTGCAGTACAATATAGTAGTTTAGCTCTTTTTGTACTTATGGTACAGTGCCTCTGGCAGAGTATAATCTCATTATGCAGTATGCCCTGTTTACTGAAATTCTGGAGGCTGATAGCAATAATTAAGCAATAAGATCTGACAAGTAGTATTTTATTATGCAATCCCAGAATGCCTAGGTGTGTAGTTAGGCACATGGCCAACTCCTTTGAACCACCTGCAAGAATTATTTTTACTACTATCATGGATAGTAATAGAGAATTATCCAATTTGCTTAGAGCTATGCAGTCGTTGCATCTTAACAACTGCGGTTGGAGCTCATCTGCTTAGTAACTAGTCTGAGATATTGATCAGGGGTGTAATAATGATCAGGAGTGAACACCACTAGTGGCTTAATGGCTGATGGGTATGAACACATGTCCTAAGGCATAACAATAGGCTCTTATAGTCCCCAAGCAGAAGATCAAAATGCAGCTGTGGATGTTATCAGAATCTGAGACTTACTGGAATTGTCACAGGTTTGGAGGAAGGACCAGAAAAAAGGCAGCAGCTTTTTGGATATGCCTGTGTAGTACGGTGTGTATAAGATGCATTATCTAATTGTGTGCTCAACGTTTTACAGGGTCTGTAAAGTTGTGTAAATTGACCCAAATAGCTTTTAGTCTTCTTTTATTTTTAATACTTCAAATTTTGCGTTTGGTGACTTAATCTGTCCAAAAAGCTTACATTTCCAGAAAATGGGATATACTCAATATGGACACTGACATCTAGTTTAACCAATTTTGCCTTAATTTACAAATTTTCCAAGCCTTACCTCAAAAGGAGTCAACAAAATCACTGCAAAATTCTCAATTCTTTAAATGGAACAAGAAATTGAGGTGTGGTTGTTTTACAGCTTCAGGACGACAGCAGGTTAAAATCTGAGGCATTTCTCTAGTCCATACCACAATAACTGCATCTCTTGTCTTTCAGTTAGAACAGAACTAATGCTGTTCAGTGATTTTACCTTTCAGATCAGTCTCTTGTAAGGAACTGCACTTCCTGCAGTAAGCAGTCTATTTGGGAAGTGTAATTTCTTCTACAAGTTACAGCTCATGATGTTTACAGTTACTACCAAAGGCCAGCATTAGACTTGCATAGACTTTCTCTTGTGAGAAACAAGGTCACCTCTAAATCTTATTTGCCACACTGTGCGTGCAGTAAATGAGAGGCCAAATCTCTAGGGAGGAGTGGACAGGTAACCCTATATTGGCCAACAAGGTATTCCATTTCACAGACTTTATATTTAGTATATGACTGAGGGATCACAAGAGTCAAGCTCTTCTTCAATGACCGCTATCCAAGGAGAAGCCTGTGCTTTCTGTCTTAGATCCCAATCCTCACATGTCTGAATCCAGTTTTGGCATCCAGCTCCTGAGTCTGGTTCCTGTCTGACACTGAGTCCAGTCTGAGACTTTCTCAGCATCTGCTCACAGCATCTCTGGTGACAGAGATGTAGTTACCACTGGGAGTGTTGGGTTTGTTAGTGGTTTTGTATGTGTTTGTATACATTTATTTTTCTTGTTATTATTTTAATTAAAGGAGGAGAGGTTTTTTTCCCAAATCCATGTCTCTATTCCTCATTGCCTTTCTCTTAGCCTTTGCAGAGGGAGAGAAGTTAATAGCAAGCATCTGTCATTTTTCTAGTGGCTGGTCCAGCTTCAGACCTTGGCAGTCTTAACTGCAACCAAATAACATAAAGGTTGGGGTTTGTGCATTATTACCTGTGCTGCATACATATGCATTGGGTAGCGATCACATCAGGATTTCTTATCAATAACCATTGCAAGATATACTTGAAATTTCACTGTGAATACTTGGAAGGGTAATGGTCTTTAAGAAAGACAATCAACATGGATTTCTAGGTTAGGAAGGAAATATCTACTCTCGGTATCTTTAGGAGAGGAGGAAATGTTGTTCAGAGCAGGAGACTAACTAGGGTGCTCTGTAGGAGTGCCCCTTTCCCTCTGCTCATTGCAGTGGGGACTGAGCATGCTGAACAATTCTGTTTAGGACAATAGATCCCTGCGAAATTAACAGTGGTAAGCTAAGCTTATAATGTTGGAATTCTGTATTGCATTTGGAAAGCAACTGCGCTACAAATTTTGAATTAAGCTTCAAGCCCTCAGCTGATGACAATTAGTTCTTAGTAGCCAGAGAATATCCACCATTCGTATATAAAAGAAGTCCAGCTGAAGTGAATTAATACTTTTTCACTTTTCTAGTAATCTCGTTGATGGGTTTAATCTAAATGTACCTGTCCAACTGAGAAGACAGCTTATGTCATAACTGGAGATAAAACTCTGGATTTTACTGCTTGAAATATCTGTTGACCTCTAGGATGCCCTGAGGGGAGAAACATTGATGTATACTTTAGATGAAAGAAAGCTCATTTACTCTGCATTTTTACCTCTGCATCCACGTATTGATAGAAGCTGACCCATAACCTTATCCTATAATATTGATTTGGGTTTATTCTCAACAAATATCACCTAGCATTCTAGCAGCACAAACAGGTCACAGCCGTTTTATAGAGCAGGTCATTCTATAAAAGGTTGGTATTGTAGCAAAGAAGTTTCACTGGTATCAAAACTGAAATTTAATTAAATCATGTAAGGTGCCTCAAATGTGGGAACTATGACGGAACAATTCATTAATGCATTCATATCTCTTTACTGAAAGTTCCTTCACCCAGATATACCAGCACTGAAGTATAGTTCATTCTGTTTTCAAGGTGGGATCTGCACCACTACTCTGTCACCATTACTGTGCATAGAACAACCAGGTTGCTTATGGCTTCTTTGAACTTGTGGAGGTCAGGCTGTTGAACTGGTTTTTGCAAGACTGCGCTGTCTTGACTATACTTAGATGATGAGAAGGACAAGCCTTCTAATAATGGTGCTTGCTACAGTAATATATAATATGTGCTGAGTACAATGCAAATTACACTGGATTCCTAGAAATCCTTGTCTTGGAGCATGAAAGGCAAAGATAGCCCATTTCCAAAAGAAGGAGGTTGTGCTATGTGGTTTTAGTTTCTCAATGAAAAACTTCACAGTGCTTTCAGGTCTCTCCAGATCTGTACAACGAGCTAATAAGTCATTGTACAAAGTCATTAAAAATGCTATTATTTGTGCTTTTACGAGTACTGCCCAATAAAGTGTTTGAAGGAAAATTAATGTCCTGTTTTTAGTTAGTCAAGGCCATAAGGAATTTTGCTCCCAGAATGTAATTTTGTACCACTTTTTCTATGCTTTGGAACACAAATTCAGTAAATGCATTAACACAAAATTGTACGCTGCAGACGCAATTGAGGTTTATTTTCTTTAAAAATATTTCAATTCAAAATGGGAATGGGGGTGTTTTATAAATTAACAGCGTTCATGGCTAGGCAAAAAGCTGCAGCTCAGCTGCTTTTCCTCTCTACAATGTTATCCTTTCAGAAAACCCATTACTCTCTTTTCCCATTTTTATGCTAAGTGCTAAATGAGAGCAGTCATCATTCTTACCCAGGGGGCCTGACTGGGTCTGGAATTGATGTTATTCCCTTTGTGAGTCTGTGGCTGATGGTGAATATGGTGGATACCTTACAACAATGTATTGATCAACCTGATTATAGGAACATGAGCAGGATATAAAAGAAGAAGAAAGAAAGCCTGTAGACAAGCTGTCTAATTCCCGGAAGAACTTCAAAACGACCCTTGCAAATTAGTCACTTTTTACACTGAAACATTTTGTCTTAGTTGTTTTCAGTTCCTTACCCTGCAGTTCACCACCTGTTTCCTGAACTTCACATCAGATGAAGCCAAGCCTTTTCAGTCAGCTATTCACCAAGTCATCTTCGAACAAATCCCGACGAGTTTTTGGGAAGGTCTTTCATCGCATCATTTTTCTTCATCATTTCTATCACGAGAGTCCTTCTGGCTGTTCTAACATGGTTATATATATTCCAAGGTCACAGTACAGCATTAATATATCTCAAACTATCGCACAGAATTTCATTCATATCCAGTATTAGGCTAATAGTGCTGTATTCTGGCACTAACATAAGCACCCAAGCTGTGCAGTTGTGTTTCCTGAGAATATTTAATCAGCCTTGTGTAAGGTCTTAGGTCCCAGGTACTGTGTCAAGCCCTATACCTCAAGTGCCAGATAGGGCCAGCCTTGCTGATTAGCCTGTTGTGCCATGGGTGTGCACACACACTCCTTGTTGAGGCAGAATTCAGCAACACCTTGCTTTATATTTTCAACCTCCTTGCATTATATTTTCTACTATTTTTTGTTCCTGTAGCAAAAATCTGTAAAACAGCTAAATCTGTTTAAATGAACACATTCAGGCTGAAATTAACACCAAGTAATTGATCAATAGTAGGTGTACCACACAGCCACAGAGGAATGTATAGTAAGTGTTCTTGAATATACTTCTGCAGCGCTCTCCGGCAGAAACTGGCTCCTGATGGTTTGGATAGGCATATTTTTCACTGGGAAAAAATTTGTTTGGACAGCCAGGCCTAGAGAATGATGGTTAATGGAGTTCAATCCAGTTGGCCACCAATCACAAGTGGTATTCCCCAGGGCTCAGTACTGGGGCCTGTTCAGCTTAATATCATTATCAATGATCTGGACAAGAAAATGAAGTACAGCCATAGTAAATTTGTACATAACACTAAGTTGAGTGGTAGTGTTGAACAGTTTGAAGCTAAGGAAGATCTACAGAGGAATCTGGACAGGCTGGATAGATGGGCCAAAGCCAATTATATAAAGTTCAACAAGGCCAAGTGTCAGATCTTGCACTTGTGTCACAACAAGCCCATGCAACACTACAGACTTGGGAAGAGCGGCTGGAAAGATCCTCAGCAGAAAAGGACCTGGGTGTGTTGTTCATCAGTAGCTGGCTGAACATGAGCCAGTAGTGTGCCTGGGTGGGCAAAAGACCATAATCCTCCTGGACTGTAATAGTGCGCAAACATTGCACGGGATGTGATTGCTCTCCTGTACTTGGCAATGGTGAGGTCACACCTGTGTTCAGATGGGCCACTCACTACAGGAACAATATAGAGATGCTGGAGCATGTCCAGAGAAGTGCAACACAGGTGACCGTCCTGGAGCACAAGTCTTATGAGGAGTGACTGAGGGAAATGAGGTTGTTTAGTCTGGAGAAAGGAAACTGAAGGGAGGTCTCACTGCTGTCTACAGCTACCTGGAAGGAAGCTGCAGTGAACTGGGTGTTGGGTTCTTCTCCAAAGTAATGAATGACAAGACAGAAGGTAGTGTCCTCGAGTTGTGCCAGGAGAGATTTAGATTTCTTCACTAGAAGAGTTCTGAAGCATTGGAAAAGGCTGCCCAGAAAAGTGACTGATTCTCTATCCCTGGAGGCATTTAAAAGACATGTAAGACATAGAGCTTAGGGACTTGGTCATGGTGGATTTGGCTGTGATAGATTAATTGTTGGACTTGATAATCTAAAGGTGTTTGACAGTCTAAATTATTTTATCATTCTAAGAGAATTTCAAAATTACACAGAGAAATATACATTCCCACGCTATTACTTTTTACAGCTGAAGTGCAGAGCAAATTTTGAACCTTTCTGAGTCCTAACACTTTCTTGGTCACATATGCAAGCCAAGCACCAGAGCATCTTTGCGGTTGTCCTCCATTTGGTATACACCCTCTGTCATCTCTTGATCAGTAGTTCAGGTGTAAAACAAAATCAACTAATTAATATAGTTAATATGCAAAGGGGCCAAAACAAAAACTAAACTTTGAGAGTTCAAAAAAAGCATTTAAATTGCATGCAATATGAAAAACTAACTCAATTTGGGGGGGAACCAACAAGGTACATTTAAATCACCCCATATAAAAACCCCACACTAAGACACACAGAGAATAATCACTTGTTCTTACATAACTGGCGCAAGCTGTATGTCCGTTCCCTGAAAGGAAAGATACTTCCGGCAGTTCTTTTTCCTTGTGTCCATGGAGTCCATTAAATCCATGTATATGTCCCTCAGCACCACGGGGCATTTTAGGGTCTAGTCATTGTTCCATGTGGTTCCAGCCTAGTCCTCCATTTCCAGCACACAGAGTCTTATGGCCAAAAATCACAGCAAAACCTTCCTTCTGCTGATCTCTGAGGTTCCACTCTTTCTCTCTCCATGCACTATGTTCCCAGAAAAAGATGTCTGCTGTGCTCAGTTGCAGTGCCGTGTGTCTGCCTATGGAGAAAGATAAGAAACAAGTGAAGAAGCTGGAAACCAGAAGCTCAAAACCAATCCTACCAGTTTGCAGAGCTGAAAAAATTTCAGAAGTTGCCATAGTGACTTCCCAGGGCCTCGGGCACAAAAACCACTCAAATTCACACTACAAGAACTTCCCTGATATTTAACCCATAGTATAATAAAACATGAAAGTATTTAGTTGCGGACTGAACCATTGGACTTTCAAGCTGTTCTGTGTGTGCCTAAGTGTCTGCAGGGCCAGAGATACTCAAGGGAAAAATCCCAACAGTACAGGCAGTCTCTGGCAAGCCTTTACACAGCTATGGCCGTGAAGTGAACATCAGTGGACAATAAGGGAACAGGTTTGTTTCAATGGGGTTTGTGCACTTGTAGTGTTTTAGAGATCTGATTGAACCATATTTAAGACTTTAATAACCTCATGCTCTAAGAAGAATGTCAAAAGTACGATTTTTTCACTTATTATTTTTATGTCCTTTGCTTTTATGGGTTTCTAAGCATACATAAAATCTGTAAAGAAGGCATACGCCTCTTAACACCTTCAGTCATCAGATAACACACACTGTGAAAGCTCAGAACTTGTAGCCCAAAAGGAGCCAATGTGCAATAAAATCATAATTTTCCAAACATGAAATTAAATTAAGCTTAAATATAGTAAGTTATTGTTTTTATCTTGACCAAAATTTATACACTTGCTGTAAATTTCCATTCTCAAACTATGACTGCTAGGATATCAACTATTCTACTTGTAGAGCAGCACACAGAATGGCAGGTTTCAGCTCAAGGAAGTACATGGGCAGACTCATTGCAAAGCTGTTGCTGTATTCAACAGAGCATTAGAAAAAATGCTTTCTCTATTGTCATTTTTGCAATGTCGTATTGTCTTATGAACCTAAAACAAGCATATGTACTGCATTAGGAATTTGTTATGTCCTCTTACCCCAGATCAAGTGATTTTTAAAAAATACATGAGATTTCAAAACAGAAAATCATACTTTTTGCTGGGTTTGTTTGGTTGGGATTTTTTGAGGCTTTTAAATTTGCTTTTTAAAACTTGTCAAGGTCTTGGTTTTAAGCTTTTCTCAAAAAAATAAGTGTGAGCTAGAGACTGTTGTAGAACTAATACAGTCTTCTGTTCACAGCACTGCAGAAGCAGGCACTTTCCTTCACAAGGCGGTAAATATTCTTAGGAGTATGCTTTCAGCCCCATTTGGCATTCTTGCCTCCTTTACTTCAATTCCGCTACAATAAGCCTGTCTTTCCCTTGATATATTTTCAGTGGTACTGCCTCCTGAGTGTTACACATAGAGCTGAGCAGCATAAATCTATGGGCTAGCCACAGATTACTGACAAACAGCGTATAACATTCAGACTTTACTGCATTTCTCTGAAACAGAGGCACTAATTTGCTTCGCTCTACCCTGCCTCTAAAGCTTATAACATGTGCAAGAACCTAACTGTACTTGCAGCATCATTCACTCTCTCGGGTTTGATTGAAACCTGTCCAGAAATCACAGGTAAGAAAAAGGAAGGAAGCTGATAGTGTGATCTCACCAGTTCTGCTCCCTTCAAAACCTATCTGGAAACACAGCTCAAATTCCATTAGTCTTTTTGATTTCCTGAAACACAAAAAGGAATTTGTAACATGCAATGGTATTTCTGGTTGCTGAGCTGAGGAGCAGACCAGTTTAGGTGGCTGATTTACAATGGCTTCCTCGTACATGTGCCTTGGTCAGGTGAATTACAGTGGAAGAGTCAGCCTGGGACAGAAAATGCCATTTGATCTCTAACTTGTGACCATGGTATGGTCTGATGGCTTGCTTTCATAGTACTTGATGTAGCACTTGGTACCATAATTACTTAGTGGAAAAAAACCCAACCAAATAAAAAACTAGCAGAAGTGTGATCAATAATTGGGCTGCAGCAAAAACAGGTAAGTGCTGCAAGCAGAGAATGGTTATATCATTCTTGTTTTGGGGGAGTACATTAACCTGTCATCTAATTCAGTTTTGTGAAAGAAGTTCAGCTAGACCTGACATTCGGCTTTGGGAAATCAGGAACTTGCAAAATTTTTATGTAATGATTAATGAGATTGCTTGAATGTATACTTACGTGTCATATAGACCTTCCATCCCAGAGAAAATACCAGAATAAATCTTGTGGCAGACTTTGCTTATGCAAGATGCTGACTGCAGCAAAAGGGCAAGTGGCACAGGGCATTGTCTGTACAGTAACACTGACACAAGAGGCTTGTGAACTGTGTTTTCAAGAGCAGAGCTGCAGAAATGTGAAGATTTCACAGCAGTCCTTTCTCCAGCTTTGACACTGCCTTGAACAGCTATGCCGCCTCTTGCTTCTTGGGCAGCTCAGAAGATGTGTAGCCTGCGACTATAGCTGCCAGCCCAGCTTGGCTTCTGCTTATCAAAACATTCAGCATGGTGCGTAACACTGGAGAGCACTGACATACACAGCAAAATGCCCACTTTAAGTTTTAATTTGCTATTGTAAGCCCAGGAGAAAGCTTTCTATAAAGAATAAATGGGGAGTGAAGAAAAGGAAGACAAGTGAAGATTTTCCCACTAGGCTACTTTCGTTGATATCATGATTAGCTCAAAAGCTGGTTTAAAACCACTGCTCTGCAAGTGGCTTCAGAAGACAAGTGCAGTCTGTACCACTAGGATCTGAAGAAACTTCCAGTTTGATCGTCCAGGAGCCAGTTATACCACCAACAACTGATGTCAATTATGATCCTGCTGTGGAACTTTCAGGCTTTTAGCTCTAGGATCCTATCCAACTGGAAGCTCAGCAGTGATGATAAAGCAAAGCTTACAATCAGCTGAGCTAGACAGAGAGAGAGAGAGAGAGAGAGAGCAGTCTTTGAGGCAGATAAGGAAGGTTGCTTATCTTCGACGATGATAACGCTGTACTGCTTGTTTTTCTCGTAATTTGTCTGGTCTAATGATGGGGACCTTGATGTTTCTCATATGTACCTTACTATGCAAATAACTTAGTATTGCATTCCAGCAACAGAACTGTGCAAAACAAAGGGCTATATAATCAAATATCCTCTGACTCCTAAAAACATGTCAGTATTTTCACCTTTTTCTGCTATAGCAATTTCCAGTTCTCAGTCTTCGTTAGTCCTAATTCCTCTGTGAAGACCATGTTGGAGGACAGCTTCACTCTTACAGCACAGGGAGTTGTGCCAGAACAGATTGCAAGGAGGGTGATACAGCACAACTCAGCCCCTTCCTTCTCTCCTCAGATAGAAATCTGTGCTTTGGAATAAACAAGCCTCCCTGCTACGCATGAATAGAAGCCACCCACTGTCTGCTGATTACTCTAAGAATCCTTCTATGGTCTGAAAGGTGAAACAAGAAGTCAGGCCTCAGCCTTTTTCTGAGATACAATAGAGTGAATGGCCAGTTTTGTAGTTTTGAAAAGTATGATTAGATAATGTGCTGCAGATTAGAGATGTCTTCCAGCCCCTTTTCTTGTGCTGTAGTGCAGGGACCAACCTAAAACATATCTCCATACAAACTGCATCTATTCATCCCTGTGAAATACTCTGTAAAGGTAAAAGCACTCAAGTGAATAGTAGCTGGTAATTAATTTTCCAATATCTGTTAATGTGAATGACAAATAAATTGTGTAATGACTAATAGATTTTCTCCGTTAAAGAGAAAATATCTTCTTCATTTTCTCTTGGATTTTTCAAATGTCATAATTCCAAGTGTTGTTATTTTAATTCACCATTGGTAAAAATCTCTGAGAAGTGCTACAAGAGTGGTAAATTTTATCACGTCCACCAGAGTGTTGAAGGGACATGAGACTGGACAAGCAACCCTCAGGTTATTCTTAAACATAGCAGAGTGTCAAGCCGATAAGACAAAGGTAAGGGTAACGTTAAGGGTAAGGTCAACAGCAAGTGTGAGAACAGAAATACCACATTCAGGAAAATGCAGAAATCTTAAAAGCCAATTACTTAGAAGTTTTGAGCTAAGACTTACGATTACAACACTTAAATGAACTTTAATGCAATTTTTTTTTCTTTCAGTTTTTGAACTCAGTATGGTTTCCTAAAGTATAACTTTTCCAAAGGGCTTTTTGAGAAAGGTCTCTGTATTCAAGGTCTCTGTATCTTTCTTTCAGTCAGTAGCAGACAGGAGTATCTTTTATTTATTTCCACACATGAGAAAAACCAATCCCAACATCAGGGTCACCATAGAATGAGGCTTATCTCATAACTCAAACATGTGGATTTTGAAAAAGAACATTCACAGAAACTAATGGAAAAGTTTGTTTCTCTATAACTACAATTATTCTCAAGTTTTATTTCACTACTTCACTGAAAAGTGCACTCTTTGATTTTCAAGAGTCTTCAGTTGCTTTAGAAATTGTAGCCCAACACTGTTATGTTATTCCATGAAATCCAGTATTTACACAATTCACATATGTTTTTAGGCCAAATGGCCCTAATCAGATTATCACAGCTAACACAGAAAGAATCATTTTAGCATCTTGTTGACAAAGCAAGCAGCTTTGACAGTGCATACAACTTACCACTGCTTTTGTATTACTTCACATGGAACAGGCCCAAAACAAGACATGAACCTCACTCTAAACCTAGGGAGGCACTATGGATTGCATGGCATCATATGTGGCAAGGAGGAATATTCCATCCAAAGACATGGATCATATGCCCCAGACCAATAGACTTAGAAATCTCATACCTATGTATCTCCCAAAAAAAAAACAGGAACAAAGAACCCCAAACACCTTCACTTAGGAATATTATACCCTCTTGAATGTGATGGACAACCAAGGGCCAAATATTTTCAAAATTAAGAGGACAATGAGAACAAACATAAATACGAGCCATACAGACTCTTTTTCCATGTTGTGATGGAAGCTTTCATCCCCTCAAAAGAATTAACAATATCTTTAACTATCATCCTGTTTAAGTTACAGGTTTGTTATTTATTCTGGATAAATCACAGCAACCACTTTAATGAATGAACCTTTAGCTAAGAATCCACTTCAGTCAAAAAACAACTTTGAGTTTCTGAAACGGTTCTGCATGGTTGGATAGGGAGGGTCTACGGAGGGTTCTAGGCTGTTGAATTGCTGGGCCAAGGTTAATTGTAGGTGGTTCAGCAAGGCCAAATGCTAGGTCCTTCACTTGGGTCATAACAACCACATGGTAGCCTACAGACTGAGGATGTGTGGTTGGAAGGCTGCACATCAGAAAAAGCCTGGGAGTATTGGTTGGTGCCTGAATAACAATGTGCTGAAGTGGTCAAGAAGGCAAATGGCATCCTGGTTTGTATGAGAAATAGTGGGCCAGCAGGAGCAGGGAAGTGATTGTTCCTCCATATTTGGCCCTGGTGAGGCTGCACCTTGATATTGTATTTAGTTCTGGGCCCTTCACTACATGAAGGATGTAACAGTGCTGGAGTGCATCCAGGGAAGAGCAGTGAGTCTCATGAAGGGTCTGGGTCACAAGTCCATTGTAGAGCAGTTGAGGAAACTGGGATTGTTTATCCTGGAGAAAAGGAGGCTGATGAGAGACCTTATTGCTCTCTACCTGAAAGAAGGTTGGAGCAAGGAGGGGCACATGAAATGGTTGCAATCTGTGCCATGGGAGGTTTAGGCTGGATGTTAGAATTTCTTCACTGAAAAAGTTATCAAGCCTTCAAATAGGCTGTCTATGGCACTGGTGGAGTCATGATCTGTGGAGGTATTCAAATGGTTTCTGGACCTAATGCTTAGGGACATGGTTTAGTGGTGACTTGGCAGTGCTGGGTCAAAGGTTAGACTTAGATATTCCAACCAAAGCGACTCTGTGAGTCTCTGGGTAAGTATGGCTATGGATGAGGAGCAGATCTATCCCAAATATCCCAAGATCATTTAGTGACTATAAATGCTACAACATCACGATCAATGGTATTATTTTGCTTCAGCTGAAGAGGGTTTGGCAGGCACGTTGCAAAGGGACATTAACTGAAATTTGACTTTTTTTGTGGGATAAATGACTAGAATGGTTCATCTATTGTTTTAAGTGCACATGCACTTAGATTTTCCAGTGTGATACCAAACACATATGTTTATAATCACTTGCCCAAAAACATGGTAATGAGGTCATATAATATCCAGAATAGTAATTCAGTAGTCTACTTCTCACTGCTGGCAAGTTAAATTGGAAAATACATAGAACCATAAAATAATTTAGACTGGAAAATACTTCTTAAGATCAAATCTAAAATCCAACCATTAACTCAACATTGCCAAATCCACCAATAAACCAGCCTTTGTGTCACCCATGGAGTGCGTCACCTTGTTGTAGAAGACTAGGTTTGTCAAGTAGAACTTTACCTTTCTTAAACGCACGCTGACTGCGCCTGATACTAGTTGCCCTGTACGTGCCGTATGTTGATATTCAAGATGATCTGCTCCATAACTTCCCCTGGCACCAAGCTCAGGCTTACAGAGCTATAGTTTCCTGGATTCTTCCATATCATATTTGTTAACTTCTAGTCAACCATGAAGTGCTAATAGATGATTGAAAGTAGTTTGGTGAGCACTTCTGCCATCTCCCTCAGTACCCTTCGGTGGATCCCACTGGGTCCTATACACATGTGGTGTATATGTATCCAAGTGGTGTAGTAGGTCATTGACCATTTCCCCTTAGATTATGGGAGCTTCATTCTGCTTCCTGTTTCTGTCTTCTGGCTCAGGGTAGCCAAAGAATAACTGGCTTTACTGTTACAGACTGTGGAAAAGAAGGCATTAAAGTACCTTGACCTTTTCCTTTTAATTTATGACTATGTTCTCCCCTGCATTCAATAAGTGATGGATTCTCCTTGGTCCTCCTTTTGTTCATACTGTATTTATAGAATAGAATATATAATTTATGTGACAATAGCAATGTAAGTACAGAAGAAATATTCCAGTCCTTTTTTTGCCAAGACTGCATTTACCAAACAAGAGGCATATGCTGTGAGTATAATCTTGCCTTCACTTAAACCCATCATATTCACTCTTCCTTCTTTTCTAGTGAAACAAAAAATAGTGTGATGTGCCAGTGATGGCTGAGATAAAAAATGATCTAAGGCTGTCTGCACAATTGGTATGTGCGAACAACAACTTTCAGTAGCTGGAAAAAATAAAGTGACACAAAATTTGTTTCACATTAACACAGGCATTTAACAAAAAACAGTGGTCTACAATTTCATAAGATGGTTTTTGATGTCTCCACTTTAACTTGCAACCTGGGTTAAGCTGGAGTTATTTGGTATATGTCCTCAGTATAAGCCTGGTTATTACTACAGACACCATATTTACTTTTCCTCATTCCTCATAATTCCTCATAATTGAATGATGTCCCATGAGGCAGACGATGAGATTTCTTATAAGTGCGGCAATTTTGGTTTTTATACCCTGTAGTCATGAACTTATGATCTAAGGTCCCGGAAAGGAACACTCCTGTCTTTATAGGTCTCTTTTTGGTCTCCTTTTAAGAAAGAATCATGGCTTTTGTGCTGCCATTTTACTTGCATTTTTCCATGGTATTTAGCACTTTCCTGCACACCTACCCTGGTATTGTATATGTGGTGCTTGTCAACTCACACAGCAAATGTAGTGAAGGCTCTCTATTTGTTCGTTTTCACTGATAACTTTGAACAATGAAAACATCCTACTTTTTTTGCATTTCCCTTGTTACTTTAATAATTATCTCATGGACTTTCCTTCACTCAAAAGTAATCATCAGTATGGACTCTTCTGTGGTCTTATTGCTTATTCAGTACCAATGTAGCAGAGTATCTAACTCGATTTGCCAAAACCTCGACATCGTTTTACTGGTGTTTCCATTCCTGCCTCAGCTGGCATTACTGGGAATGCAATAATAAAGAAAATTAGATGAATACAGAGATCTGCCTAGAAAAAAGATGCTCCTTGACTATCAAAATAGAAACTGCTACTGCGTTTTACTGACAAATGGTGTCTACCTTTCATATTTAATGCACAGGGGATAAAAAATAAAGAGGTATTTTTAATGCTACAACTGGCAAAAGAAAAAAATACTACAATGGAGTGGAATTTTCTTTCAAAGTGCAGACCCATATGCTTCCTATCACAGTAGTATCACACTGATTCACACCAGTTACAGCTTCTGTGCCATGCCTCTGAATTAAAGTAATAGAGCATAAATCAATGTTTGGGTTCCAAAATATTAGCTAGGTCTTTATTCTTTTATGTACAAAACCGTTGTTTTTTGGTGGATGCAGGAGGAGGCTGTCAGGCATTTAGATGTACCAGAATGAAACACCATGAACAGAATTACAGAGCAGTATTTCTTCAGACAGAAAAAACATTGCTACTGTCTTTCTGTCCAGAGCCAATCACATCACTGTGAAACTGGGCACTGCTTTCAAAAGACATTGCACTGGTCTATACTAATTTATTAATCCCATCCCTTGAGCAGACATTATTTAATTGCACACACAGATTGCATTGACTAGCAGTTGGGTCAGAAAAGTCTTGCAGGAATCATGATGAGCTGATTTGACCCTAACATTTTCAGCATTTGTCAACCACTGAGAAACAGTGAAGAGTTTCCACTTTCTGGTGAGACTGCATTTAGCTGCCAGAAGTCACTCAGCATAGTTGAAGATACAGGGCATACTAGTCCTGCATGTGTCTGGGAGCATGGGAGACCCCAGTGTCTGTGCAACCCCTTGCCCATAGCCTTTGTATCTGTCCTGCAGATGCAGCCAGGCTGCACAATAGCCTTATTTCTCCACATGACCCCTGCTGAAGCTCCACCAGCAGCAACAAAAGAGTATCAGGCAGGAGTACCAAGCAATGCCTGATGCATGATATATTGCAGGCTTGCAGGATAAACACGCTCAGGCCAGTAGGAATTTAAAAGCCTGTGTGATACCCCCATGCAGTGCTTTTCTGGGTATGCTGGGGACACAGCCACACCAAAGTCATAATTCCCTAGCCTTCTAGAAAGTCTGCCAGGTTAAAAAGATACAGATTCTTAATGTAAGATACAAGACACCTTGCAAGAAAAGACACACACAAGCCCATGCTTACTTTACCTCTACCTGGGCAGAAGTATTTTTTTCCCTGGAAAACCTTCCTCTTTGATGTTTTTGGTTTTTTAATGCTTTTTTTAAAAAAGGAATCATTTAGTTTTGCTCCATCTATAATAAGAAATACTTTACTGTTATTTTGTGTTGCATCATTACCCTCTAGCCCAATCCAGGAGAACAGCGTGGTGCTAGGTGTTGCAGAATTTGAAATGAAATAGCAGCGTCTACTTTAGACAAATTAAAATGTCCTTCTCTGGCTCAGTCCTGGCTTTTCCTATAAAAGTGTCAACAATGCAGTATTCAAGAACAATGTTCTTCTAACAATAATAGAATTAAATGATTGCCCCCAAACTAATCAATGCACGGAGTGGAGGATAAAGCGGAGATAACACGAGCATGTGTTCATGTAGGTTATCTGTGCACAGTTTAATTCACCACCTGGTTTCTCCTAACCTGCACGTTCAAGATAGCAAGCAGCTTCACAAAGCAGTGAGAATTTGCCTGATGCATTTGGCTGAAATAGATGTTTCCTGTAGAATGGTTTGTTAAGGGTCCTTCTTCTGCCTGCCACGATGGATGCATTTCAACCATGCTAAAACTATACACTGCGCATTTATTTGCATTGTCGTTTCTTACAAAAAATATCTATGCTATATAGAGCAACAGTATGCGTAAAATATCGTATTTATATGCATGTGCGATCTGCATACATGGACACTCAGAGACGTATTTATCAGATTGCAGGTTGTGCAGGATGAGCAGTCTTTTAAAGGCATATGAAAAGTGTATACCCAGACATTCATGACAGAAAGGCAGCAACAGAAATCCCAATTCAGGTTTCAGCACTTCTGCTATTAATTATTATAATAAACATATTGTCTGTAGGGAAAATTTCCTTATCACAGAATTAATGGAAAACTAACAAGTCTTGACATATTTATTTAATGCAAGAGTTGCCTAGTCAGTGTTATATCAGAAGGAAACAAACTTATTGACTAATTCTTTTAAAATTAGAATTGCAAGTAAGCGCTTAAAATAAAGCACTGGCTAAAAACGTAGCAGATTATGTCATTCTCATTCTTATGGCTATGACTTCTGCTTGACGCCTTCAAACCTGGACCCAAAGTGGTTTCCCTGGAAGCATATAACCCATAACTCCTTGGGTTGCTGATGTCCACAGGGAAGGATTCTTCCTACCCTGAAGAGCCAACTCCCCCACTCCCACCCAGACATTTTCATCACCCCTGCTGAGGTCTTATAAAGGTTATTCTCTTCCAAGTAGATAGAAGCAACCTTTCTGTTCTGAAATACAAGTGAACAAAAAGAGTCACAGGCGCCACAGATACCAAACTTGGTAGCCCAGGACCACTTCCAATTACACAAACATTAACAGTGAGCTGACTTCAAAACCACATCATACTCCCGTTCTCCATTTGCATTCTTGTAACTTCAGGGTTTATGCAAGCAAATGTGATGCATTGCTGTGATGACGTCACAGTCCACGAGGATGACATCACTGAGGCATGACATCACAATCAGAAGACACCATACTCACATTAAATCACAGTCAAGGCTTATGACATCACTGTCCATGAGTAAGATATCACTGAGGCATGCCTTCACAGTCAGATGACATCACAGTCAAGCTTTTGACATCATAGTGCACCAGAATGACATTAATGAAACATGCTGTAACAGTCAGATAACATCACAGTCAAAGCTACTGACATCATAGTCTGCCATTATGACATCANGTGGTGCTAGGTGTTGCAGAATTTGAAATGAAATAGCAGCGTCTACTTTAGACAAATTAAAATGTCCTTCTCTGGCTCAGTCCTGGCTTTTCCTATAAAAGTGTCAACAATGCAGTATTCAAGAACAATGTTCTTCTAACAATAATAGAATTAAATGATTGCCCCCAAACTAATCAATGCACGGAGTGGAGGATAAAGCGGAGATAACACGAGCATGTGTTCATGTAGGTTATCTGTGCACAGTTTAATTCACCACCTGGTTTCTCCTAACCTGCACGTTCAAGATAGCAAGCAGCTTCACAAAGCAGTGAGAATTTGCCTGATGCATTTGGCTGAAATAGATGTTTCCTGTAGAATGGTTTGTTAAGGGTCCTTCTTCTGCCTGCCACGATGGATGCATTTCAACCATGCTAAAACTATACACTGCGCATTTATTTGCATTGTCGTTTCTTACAAAAAATATCTATGCTATATAGAGCAACAGTATGCGTAAAATATCGTATTTATATGCATGTGCGATCTGCATACATGGACACTCAGAGACGTATTTATCAGATTGCAGGTTGTGCAGGATGAGCAGTCTTTTAAAGGCATATGAAAAGTGTATACCCAGACATTCATGACAGAAAGGCAGCAACAGAAATCCCAATTCAGGTTTCAGCACTTCTGCTATTAATTATTATAATAAACATATTGTCTGTAGGGAAAATTTCCTTATCACAGAATTAATGGAAAACTAACAAGTCTTGACATATTTATTTAATGCAAGAGTTGCCTAGTCAGTGTTATATCAGAAGGAAACAAACTTATTGACTAATTCTTTTAAAATTAGAATTGCAAGTAAGCGCTTAAAATAAAGCACTGGCTAAAAACGTAGCAGATTATGTCATTCTCATTCTTATGGCTATGACTTCTGCTTGACGCCTTCAAACCTGGACCCAAAGTGGTTTCCCTGGAAGCATATAACCCATAACTCCTTGGGTTGCTGATGTCCACAGGGAAGGATTCTTCCTACCCTGAAGAGCCAACTCCCCCACTCCCACCCAGACATTTTCATCACCCCTGCTGAGGTCTTATAAAGGTTATTCTCTTCCAAGTAGATAGAAGCAACCTTTCTGTTCTGAAATACAAGTGAACAAAAAGAGTCACAGGCGCCACAGATACCAAACTTGGTAGCCCAGGACCACTTCCAATTACACAAACATTAACAGTGAGCTGACTTCAAAACCACATCATACTCCCGTTCTCCATTTGCATTCTTGTAACTTCAGGGTTTATGCAAGCAAATGTGATGCATTGCTGTGATGACGTCACAGTCCACGAGGATGACATCACTGAGGCATGACATCACAATCAGAAGACACCATACTCACATTAAATCACAGTCAAGGCTTATGACATCACTGTCCATGAGTAAGATATCACTGAGGCATGCCTTCACAGTCAGATGACATCACAGTCAAGCTTTTGACATCATAGTGCACCAGAATGACATTAATGAAACATGCTGTAACAGTCAGATAACATCACAGTCAAAGCTACTGACATCATAGTCTGCCATTATGACATCACTGAGCATAACATCACAGTCAGATGACATCACAGTCAGAGGGGTGACCTCATTAATGTCTACAAATATTTGAGGGGTGGGTGTCAGGAGGATGGCACTGGGCTGTTCTCGGTGTCATGTAGTGATAGGATGAGGGGCAATGGTTGNATGAGTTTTAAAGGCAAAATACAGAGTTGAATAATTCACACCCCATATGTTTATTACTACGTTTTAGAAACTGTCACATTTGTATTTTTCACTGCTAATTTACACTCCACAAAGCCTTTCTGGATTCACAAGGGTCCCAAAAAATACAAGGGCACAAACATACTGCTTCCAGTTTTTATCAGCTATAAGCAACTAAGTATATACTGAGCCTGACCCTATTTTTGCCAAGGTAATCCACTCTGCACGCCAAGACATACTTTAAAAGCCACAGTGGGGAAAAAATATCAAGATTCAAAAACTAAAGGGACACAATATCTTCACAGGTGCGTGTTAATTTTGGGCTAGTGTTGGTAGCTGGTCATCTTACTCATCATTAACATTTATACTTATGTATAAATACATAGCTGGGTCCTACAACAGATCCTACTCCAGCAACCTCCTAAGCAACTTTCCTCTCTTTCTTCTTTTCTGTTTCCTAACTAAACACTTATAAGATGCATTGATATTTTTGCAGTCTTAGATACCGTCTGTGTAGTAATTTCCAACCACTACCCATTACTTTGCGTGTTTACTGCATGGAGAATGTAAGCATGACAAATTCTGTGATGAGTCAAGGATGTTTAAAATTGATCAAAACTCTGCTAATTTTTTAATGATATTTAAATAGGTTTTTTTGGAATTATCTTTTTAAATTACTTTTTGATGTCTATTCTTTCTGAAGTTTCTACTGGCTTTCTAATTGTCAAAATTTATAGAGTAAATTTTGTTTAATAAAGCTCATGTCTGCTTGCTCAACACAAGGGAATGTTTGCTAATAATAAGGCATTTAAATAATCAGCAGCATAGCCCTTGGAAACAATGCAAGCAAATGCAAAACTGCTAGTAAAAATGGATGTCATGAAACGATACCATCAACCGTAGCATGCTGAGAGACAGAAACATCTGAGTTCTACAAAATCACCTAACCAGCATGGTGGAGGGTCTACCTGCATTAAACAAAATAAGTAGATAAATAGCATCTCAGGACAAGACGCAGAAATAAATGAATGGAAGAACAGATTGTAAGCCTGTTGCTGCTGTACTAAGGTAAGGACATTCCTACTGCAGGCTTCAGAGAAAAGTGCTCTGCCCAGGCACCTTTTGCACGCTGCCAGGAAGCAGCAACAAGATTAGTCCTACTGCCTTCTCTGCCCAACAAAGTTTTCTCTGATACTCTCTTCCTCTCATTTCAAAAGCATTGCACTTAACTTTCAATGTGATGGGCTCTTTTCCTATAAATGTAATCTACCAGTCTTTAGAGACTTTCAGGTTTGCTAGCTTTCCATTTTTGGTCATTTTTAAAACTGACCAAACTAGTATATGCTAGAGTAGCCTTCACAAGGGCCATTAAAAGACAACAGCAGGATTGGAATCCCAGCTTGCCTCAATTTGCTTCATAACAAAATTTTCTGGTTCTCCATTTCTAATATTTTCTAGAATGCTGACACCTGCCTCAGAGCAGGTGGCCATTTGCCATCACCCTGAAAAGAGAACTGCAGTGAAAATCAGTGGGAGATTAGCAAAACACTCAGGGACAGATTTAGCATATTGCATCTCTAATGTTGAATTTATTTGAAGGGTCATAAGCTTTAATCAATTTTCAACAGACCACGGCCATGCAGTAGTGTACTTAATAACCGACACAGCATTATAAAGTTGAAACTCATTACCTATTGAACCCACACATAGTAATTTTGCTATTGACTATCCTTATGCAAGTCACCTGGGTACCATGGGCGCTGTTTCATGAGAGCTCTGCACTTCTGTATAGTCATCATATCGAGTTGTCTCCAACCTCTTGACACTTCTGCCTACTTTAATGTTATATTTTCAGTATTAGTTGTTAGACTCCTGCCTCTATAATTATATGTGAAACAAACAGGCATTTTTGCACACGAGTGGCTATTCATCTATTCAAATTCACATATACATTGTTAGAGACTTCCTATAGCCTTTGCACACCAAAAGAAACGCTAATTCTGAAAGAAAAAAAGAAAGGTGTAGCATGTGTACTCGTGAACTCAAATACCAGTTTGAATCTTGTTGGCATTTTGACCTTTAATGTTCATCAGCTCAAATGCAGGGGCATGAATGCACCACAAATCAAAAAACAATGAGGAGGAGGCCGTGTTTTCATCCAAAATACAAGCAATATGTGGCACTACTGAAGCTGGGCAATGGTTTAAGCACCTAGAGAGTGAAGCTATTCCAGATTTATTTTGGATGAAAGCACAGTGTCACAAGTCACAACTGAAACACAGCAGACACAATTACCATTCATTTAGAGAGATACAATTGAAAACACACCAACTTTTTTAACAAACCAAGGACAATTAACAATTCTACACACAACTTTTGCAACCGAGTTAAAATATTCACATACACAACACTCCCCTCTCCTTTCCCCCAGGGACATTTTCCTGGGGAAATGCCCTCTCAGCACAAAGCAGCAACAAATGAGAGCATGACTTGCTCTGCAGAGAGTGGCCTATAAGCCCATTTCCAACTCACGCTACATTATCCCACAGCATTTCACCCTGATGTTCACAAAGGTCCTTGCTAACACCTTGCCTTCTGATTTGCCTCACTGTTTAAAGTGGCCACAAAAAGAATGTGTGAGGCCTTTCACTATCTCTGGCAGCACGAAGATGAAAAACGTCCTTTCTAAACAAAGAACTGCTGCTTCAATTTCAAACTGAAGGGGCAAAACAGAGGCTGACAAGCTTAAAACTCTTTCCCGTAGCTGCAGTTCTTCTCTCAGGGTTTTGCAAGCTGAAATGCTGATTTCTAGCTTTGTTACTGGGCTTGCATCCAATGTTTACATTGAATTACCAATATCTGCTCTATATTGTTTCTGTCACAGTGTTTTGGATAGCATACGTTGTCATTTTATAGCTCTCCTGCTTCCTTTTAACTTATGACCTTTGTTGAAAATGAGCACATTTGTCTGCAGATTGTCAAGCAAAAGGGTTGAATCATGGGGGCTTGGCATCTGTAAGATATTTTTGCAAACCACTGCAGCTGTATGGGGGAAGCCGTAATGGAAAACCATAAACTGCTTGAGATTAGACGTTTATTCTGGAGGACACTAACTTTCTTTGGAAGGCCAAGAATATTTCAAACATTCCCTGAAATAAAAACAAAGGCCTTTTGGGAATGGACACCTTGATATTTCCCTGATACATATCCTTTTTGACTTTTCAGTCTTTTAAAATAAATTATCTCCTTCATATCTTTACTGCTTATGCAGCAAACAGTCCACCTCAAAGGATTCAAGGTGGTTGCAAGAAGTGTTTGAGAAGCCTAACAGAGACTGGCTGCAAGGACCCAACCACGGCACTGGGACACTGCATGTTGCAAAGCAGAGACAAAAAGCCATTTTGCTTTTATTTCCATAAGTCTTTACACCCCAATCTAAAGATAAGGTTGAGTGCTTATGGGTAAATATGAAGGAAAAGGCCAACAAGGCAGAGAGCCTGTTGAGAGCCTGTTACAGACCACAGTGGATTGTTCATTCTACAGGCAGCTGGCAGAAGTCTTGCTCTCTGTGGTTCTTATTGTTATGGGGGACTTCAACTTACCAGACATCTGCTGGAAATACAACACAGCAGAAAGGAAATGTTCTAGGTGGTTATTGAATGTGTGGAAGATAACTTCCTGACACAGCTGGCAAGTGGGAGCCTACCGGGGAGGTGCCTTGCTACACCTACTGTTCACACATATTCATAGAATCACAGAATCATTAGGGATTGGAAGGGACCTCAAAAGATCATCTAGTCCAATCCCCCTGCCACAGCAGGATCATCTAAATATTTTCTATGAATAGAGAAGATCTAGTGGAAGACATAGTTGTTGAAGGCCATCTTGGGCTCAGCAACCATAGAATCATAGAATCATAGAATCACTAGGGACTGGA
This sequence comes from Rhinopomastus cyanomelas, assembly GCA_013400115.1. Classification (NCBI taxonomy): domain Eukaryota; kingdom Metazoa; phylum Chordata; class Aves; order Bucerotiformes; family Rhinopomastidae; genus Rhinopomastus; species Rhinopomastus cyanomelas. The sequence goes on from VXBP01008116.1 coordinate 121,209, forward strand.
AGGGACCTTGAAAGATCATCTAGTCCAATCCCCCTGACACAGCAGGATCACCTACACAAGTCACCAG
>VXBP01008116.1:121361-150814 GCA_013400115.1 Rhinopomastus cyanomelas
GGCTCATAGTCATCCTGCTGCCCACCAGGACCCCCAGATCCCTCTCTCCTTCACTACTCTCCAACAGGTCAGTCGCCAGCCTATACCAGTACCTGGGGTTGTTCTTGCCCAGATGCAAGACTCTACACTTACCCTAGTTATGACTGAGTTCTCAATCTTTGTTGAATTAAGAGGGCAGGTCCGCAAAACCACCACAATGGACTTTCAGAGGGCAGAATTTGGCCTGTTCAGGACATTGGATGAGGGAGTTCCCTGAAAAAAACTCCTGAAGGACAAAGGGGTCCAGGAAGGCTGAGCATTCTTTAAAGAAGAACTCTTAAAGGTGCAAGAACAGGCTATCCCCATATGCCACAAAATGAACTGGTGAGGAAGACCAGCCTGGCTGAACACAGAGATCCTGTTTTTCTGATGGCCATCAGAAAAAAAAGGAAAGTTTATCATCTTTGGAAGAAAGTGCAGGCAACTCAAGAAAAAGCACAGGGATCTAACAAAGGCAGTCAGAGAGAAAATCAGAAAGGCAAAAGCCCAGCCAGAACTCAATCAACAAAGATTAGAACAAAGGTTAGACCTGAAGGGATGACAAAAAAATCTTTTTACTAATACAGCAACAGCAAAAAGGAAGTCAGGGTGAATCTCCAGACCTCAATGAATATGGAAGGGAACGTTATCACCAAGGATGAGGATAAGGGTGAGGTACTTAATGCCTTCTTTGCCTCACTCTTTAATGATCAGTCTAGCTACGCTCAGGTTATTCACTCTTCTGAGTTGGAAGGCAGGGATGGAGAGCAGGACACACTTTCCACAGTTCAAGAGGCAGCAGTTACTGATCTGCAATGCCAGCTGGATGTTACAGTCTCTAGGGCCAGATGGGAACTATCCAAGAGTGCTGAGAGAGCTGGTGGAGAAGTTTGCCAAGCCACTCTCCATCGTTTATCAACACTTCTGGCTGACAGGAGACGTCCCAGATGACTAGAAGCTGCTAATGTGATGCCCATCCACAAAGAAGGGAGGAAATATGATCCAGGCAGCTACAAGCCTCTCAGCCTGACCTTTGTACCAAGGAAGATTTTGGAGCAGTTTATTCTGAGGTCAGTCACACAGCAAGAGCAGGACAACCAGGGGATCAGGGCCAGTCATCATGGGCTTACAAAAGGCAGGTCTTGCTTCACACCCAATCTCCTCCTATGACCAGCTGACCTGCCTAGAGGATGAGGGGAAGGCTGTGGATGTTATTTACCATTATTTCAGCACAGCATTTGACACAGGTTCCCACAGCATTCTCCTAGAGAAGCTGGTGGCTCATGGATTAGACAGGTGGATGCTGCTGGATAAAATAAAGGCTGCATTGCTGAGCCCAGAGAGATGTTTTGAATGGATCTGAATTGAGTTGGCAGCCGGTCACAACCAATATTCCCCAGGGCTGAGTATTTGGGCCAGTCTTGTTTAACATCTTTATCAGTGATCTGGATGAGAGGATTGAGTGCACCTTCAGCAAGTCTGCAGATGACATCAAATTGGGTGGGTGTGTTCATCTGCTTGAGGGTAGGAAAGTTCTGCAGAGGGACCTGGAGAGGCTGGATCAATGAGCCAAGGTCAATTGTATGAGGTTTAACAAGACCAGGTGCCAAGTCCAACACTTTGGTCACAACAACGTCATACAATACTACAAGCTTGGGAAAGAGTGGTTGGAAAACTGCTTGGTGGAAAATCAGGACTTGGGGCCACTGACTGACAGTTATCTGAACATGAGCCAGCAGTGTGCCCAGCTGGCCAAGAAGGCCAACAGCATCCTGGCCTGCATCAGAAACAACGTAGCCAGCAGGCGTGGGTAAGTGATAATCCTGCTGTACTTGGCACTGGTGAGGCCTCGTCTGGAGTACTCTCTTCAGTTTTAGGCAATTTAATGCAAGATGGACAATGAGATGCTGGACCATGTCCAAAGAAGAGCAGCAAGTCTATTGAAGGGCTTGGAGGGCAGGCCTTTTGAGGAGCAGCTGAGGGAACTGGAGTTGTTTAATTTGGAGAAAAGAAGGGTGAGGGGAGACCTTATTGCTGTCTACAACTGCTTGAAAGGAGATTATAGACAGGCTGGGGTCAGTCTCTTCTCCCAGGTCATTAGCAATGGGACAAGAAGAAATAATCTCAAATTGTGTCAGGGGAGGTTTAGATTGGACATTAGGAAAAATTTGTTCACTGAATGAATGGTCAGGTATTTGACCAGCCTGCTCAGAGAGTTGGTAAAGTTGTCGTCTCTGGTGGTGTTCACAAAACGTGTACATGTGGTGCTTGGAAACATGGTTTAGTGGCCATAGTGGCACTGAGTTGATGGTTGGACTAGATGATCTTGTAGATCTCTTCCAGTCTTAATGATTCTATGAGACTATTCTATGAGTTCTTAGTTGCTCCAGCATGCTATCTCAGGCAATGGTATGATCTAACAACTTACCCCTTCAAAAAATCCCTAAAACATAATGAACAGCAATGATACATACTGCTTCAGAGAAACTTGTGTTCTTCTCTCTTGCATCCTGAAATGTAGCCACAGCAATGAAGCCTGTTACCTAGACTGGCCCACTATCAAAGGATTGAAATAGCAGCAGCAGACAGAATTTCTGAAATGTCTAAAGTGATGTTCATGGGAAAAATTAATCCTCAGAACTCAGTTGTGCTATTGGATCCACTGGGTTTGTTTTTCCCCTTAGAAAAATGTGGAGGTTTTGTTTTTCTGTAACTGCATGAAAGAGGGTGAATTTTAAGAATGCTCTGTCAGTTATGTCCTTCCTAAATTTTTTTTTGCAGCTATGCTACACTACCTGTACACTGTGGCATATTTTGAGATGTCTTCTTGGTGTCTTAAACAAGTGGATCACCTTGCAGCAAAATTAGGCTTCATCTCCAAAGCATACTGCTTTTTCTTTGCTCTGCTTCTGAAATATCTACCTTATCTTCATTCCCTTTTTTTGGTCACTGCCTAAACAATGCACTTCTAGGCTGGCTTGAATTGATCTAAAAAGCCATTGCAAATATTCCAGGTTCAGATTAAAATTACATTAACTGGAAAAGGCAGATCACTGTGAACTGCAATATTTTCAAGAGTGAATAAATCTTGACATCAGAACAGAAGAGGATTTTCACTGCCTCCCCACAACTTCCCACTCCCATGTCTTCAGAAGGAAGTAGGACATCTTGCCATGCAGGTAGAATAGTCACAAACTGAGTCCTCACAGCTATTTCTTCTTCCTATGGCTGCAGCAGCATCCACACTCCGGTTACTGGACTTGGCACAGCTGCAGGAGCCGGAGAAGAGCTGGAGGTGACAAGTTAATTTGAGCATTTTACAGAGCATTTCAGGCTTATCAGTCATCTCACAGCCTTCATAAAATTGAAGTGTGCTGAGCATGCATCAAACACTTCACAGAATCACAGAATCATAGAATCATTAGGGATTAGAAGGGACCTTGAAAGATCATCTAGTCCAATCCCCCTGCCACAGCAGGATCACAAAGATCAAGTCACACAGGAACGCAACCAGGCGAGTTTTAAACATCAGCAGAGAAGAAGACTCCACAAACCGTTTCGGCAGCCCATTCCAGTGCTCTGTCACCCTCACTGTGAAGAAATTCCTTCCCATATTTATGTGGAACCTCCTGTGTTCCAGCTTACAACCATTGCCCCTTGTCCTATCATTAGATGACACTGAGAAGAGCCTGGCTCCATCCTCCTGACACCCACCTTTCACATGTTTATAAATATTAATGAAGTTATGCCTGAGTTTCTTTTTTGTTCAAGCTAAACAGACCCAGCTTCCTCAGCCTTTCCTCAATCTCCTTTAGCATTGCCCTTTTTATTAAGGTTGAGCACTTAAATTTAATGATGCATATTAGTGTTTTCTAATTTATATCCTGTAGACGCTGATCAGCAACAGGTTAAATAGCTCAGACTTCACAATTGACTAAGAAGATGTCCAGAGACACCAAGAATGTGGAGGCTAGAAGCAGGGGAAGCCAAAGACATCACTGTAGCTTGAGGTAATGATCTAAAACTCTGTAGTTTTCTCTCTTTGTCCTTTTCCCTTTTCTGTTGTCTACACTTTGAGCATGGTATCTACTAACTTCACTAAACACAAGTCTTTCATGGGCCTATGGTGCAAGTCTCCTTAATTTGACCCAAGCAAATCCACAAACCTGAGTCATTCTCTTTCTTTTTTCTGATTGACAAGGGTGTGATAGCTGCCATGAGGGATGTTTTTTCAAACGTCCTCCAGAACAACAGAGTGTAATTTTAATTTTTATCCTGTTCCTGTATATTTTTCATTATAAAGTCACTACTTTGGACATCTGGCTACAACAAAACCCTATTACAAAACATATTGCTGCATTAGACTTGTTGCTGAATGTTTAGCCCTGGACAGCTGGCCACAGAAATTTCATCCCATGCAGCTTTTATTTCAGGGCATGGATCTATTTCCAGCAAATGGAGATGAACTTTTAACTACAGTTGCTACAAGGACTACAGTTCTGTGTCTTTTCACTGTACAGAAGATTCATCCAAAGACATTTCTCATGTGGCTGCCACAGACAAGTAACTTGCGCAACTGAGAAAAAAATAAAAGCATTGGGGCCCTTATATGGAGTTCGGTCAGCATGAAATCAACTGTCTGCATCCTAAGGTTTTGCTTCAGGGTAGTATTTTAATCAAGGCTGTCAACGCTAGTCATCTTTTGACACAAGAATAATGACAGAACTCACATTCTACAGGTGCCATCAAGAACAGTTAGGTACTTAACTCCTGTTCCTTTGATCCCAGTGGACCTGAAGTAAATCCTTGAGCATTTACCTCTCTAGCTACCAGGATAATGGCTTAGAAGTCTTACTTCATTCATTTCTTTGAAAGCTCTGGCCTTAGCTTTACCATTTTGACTTCTGTGCTCTGGTCCCATCCTCTGTCTCAGCAGAGTCAGGGGCAGCAGGTTGTCCAAAAACATATCCAGTCTTGGTTTTAATATGTCAAACAATACAGAACAATATTGTTTCATTGCTAAGAAAGTAAAACATACACTGAGAGCCAGAGCTGGTATAAAATCTCATTTCTAAGTGAGTGTGTAAATTTTTGTAATTATTACTATGACAAATGATGTCTCATTAGCAACTTGGGAATGCCCTTTGAATACCAGTAGATTTCAAGCTCCTGCATCTTGCCATCTAATCCAAGACAAACACTTCTGCTCTCTTTTTTGGAACAGAACTAGTTTTCTGATGCTAAAAATTAACTGGTTTTGCAGATAAGGCATTTTAACAACTTGCACGATGCAAATGTCATTGCAAGCAGGGTTTCTTAAAATACTGGGTATTTTTTCACTAAAAGATATGCAAGGTTTTCTTATAATGCTTCAGAAAAGAGCTGTTTGAGACATGACATCTTTGGGTATCTGTATCAGCAGTCTGCTCCCATATGGCACTTCCTATACTCCCGTTGGTGGACTAGCTGCAAACTTTGGTTCTACATTTCCTCTGCACTCACAAGAGCTCTTATATCAGATTTTGGTCAGGGTGTTGGTTACAACAAGTAAGGTTTTGCTGGAGTGGGAGCTTTCATAGCAGTGAGTGTGTCTCTTGTCTTGATGGCCCTCACAGTCCAGGTTCTTCCTCCTGACAAACAATGTGGCACAGCAAATACGTCTAAGTAGCATCAACACTCACATGCAGCTCGAGAAAGTGCTCTTCTGATGAGCCCTGCTCCTCTCCACCAGATATAGATTCAGTCAAGATGGTGTATAAGATGTCCTTCTGCTCTTGTCAGAAGCAAATGGCTGTTGCACATCCCATCTGATCTACCTGTAAAGTCACTGAAACCTTATTACCCCTGCAGAGGGACATTAGAACAGGGTAAACAGCAAAGCTGCATGTAGTATATTGAAAAATCCTGATTTATCTCTTCTGATTTTTTTCAGATTTCAAAATCTTGCTAGTGATTCAAAACTGTGCTCTGCAGCATACAAACAAGTGAGTTTTCATTGAAAGTGAGCGCCCACACTTGAAAAATGAATCATGGATGACAAGAACATGCAATAGGCGAGACATTACTTGCAGTGGAATGAGGCAGATTCTACACCTAGGAACTCGTGAGACTTTCAGGACACCAACACTTCTCTCCTACATGTTCAAAATGAGTAGATGCATTTGTCATCAGAAAAATCAAGTTCAAATATCAAGATTGAAACTAGCTCAGTCCACTACTTGCCTGGGCACTGGTGAGTGACAGAGCACTATGTTGTGCAGGAGCGACTCAGGCTCATTCCAAGGTAATAATAAGCTGAGAAACCCAGTTCCTTACAGGCACAGAAAACGCTGAAGCAGCATCTTGCTCCCATGTGGCAGAGAGCATGGGGTTACAGAGCAGTCAAATGAGTCACAGTAACAAGGTCTGTTGCTTCTCTTGTCTCCCGAGAAGACTGGATAGGAATCAGTCTGGAATTAACATGCTATTTCACATAAAAGCCTGCCTGTGCATCTTGGAAAAAAATGCAGTGTCTCTCTCTCCAAGTTCCTATCCAGCTTGCATGTAAATCTCACAAACACATCTGTGCTCAAGTATAACCAGCTGAGATGATAACTGTTTCAATAAAGAACGTGTCTGACTTCTTTGGCATATCCATTTGCAGTCTGTAAACCAACCCTGGCAGGTAGTAAGCCAATAAACTTTTGTATAAAATTATTTATTTACGTACTTTGAGCACCACTGCGATTGCAGGCACAAAGAGGAAGCAGATAGTATGTGCTGTTGCTGCTGCAAACAAACCATTTAATGCTAGCACTAACATTGAAACTACATTGTAGGGCTAGAATTTCAAAGCCAGCTTGCATCACCTTGCTTCTGATCCCATAGAAGAAAACGAGGTAAATTCTGAGGAATACTGAGAGTTCCAGCAATGAACTCTATCATTTGTACCCATAACATGTGTTCTCCTCTGAAGTCAATACACTATTCAGCTGTAAGGCACATTAGCCAGCCTAACTTTGGACTTTACCCTACAAGAGTACAGCAGCTCAGACCAGGCACCACAAACTGCTTCATGTAGACCAGCCTTCGAGGGTCTCTTCAGAACCTCAGAGAAAGTCTATAGGAGAATCAGATATTAAAAACAGCTTTTCTATCTTCTGCAGCACTGCTGCAAACACCATTTTTGGTGGTTGTCATAAAAAATAGTGACCAGCTTGTGACCCTTTCTTCAGGATCTATATGCAAACACTATGGTAATTTGTAGTGCTTCTTTATGAAGTGAGTCTAGAACAGTGGGATTTGCCACGCATGGAGAAGAAAAATACTGCAGTCATAACCTCATCTACAGTTCAATCTCCTCAACTTAAAGGCAGTTATTATTGAGTTTGAAAGCAATGTATTTTTAATTGAGACATTATCTAATCACATTTTCTGTTAAGAGCAGGAACAATGTGTATAACAATTCTCTTGCCAGAAACACACTCTGCAACATCCCTTTTTCCTTTTCAAAATGTGTGTCTTATTCTATGTTATAATATTAGTAAATCAAAACCAGGATTGTCTTTCCAAAGGCACAGCATAACTGTACTCAGTCTTAGCACCAGAACATCATTCAGCAACAATAAAAGTAGTTACCACAAGAACAGTTAACAGTCAGGGTGCCAATTTAGCTTTTAAAGTGCCGTGCCACTACCAAAGGTATGCACATGTTTTTCTCTGACTATTCCTTTAAATACACACTTTCCTTTTGTGTGCATTTCCCACAACTGTTGCTGCATTTTCACTTTATTCCTATGGTACCAGCAGAAAGAAAATTTCAAAATCACAGGCTTGGTACCCAAAACACTGCTCTCCAAACAGAAGTATCTCCTCAGCTTTTGATCAAAAGGTATGTCATTCATGACCTTAGGCAATATGCCTCTCATCTTATGCACTGAATTCTCACAGCAGACTGTTTGCAGTAGATCCAGAATTTAGGAAGAAGGGGGAAATTTCACCAAGCCACTTAAGGACAGACAGTCATAATTGTCTCACCACCATTCTGCACACAGAGTAAGGGCTGCAACAGATAAAATAAACCATGCTCCACTGAATTATTTACTCAGAACTACCCAGGATATATTTGGCTCAGTATTGCTTTAGATGTGAGGTTTAACTCAGTGTTACTGCAGCCTGCTCTGTCAGGTGAGTCATGTTTCTTTGGACACTGAGTGGTTTGGGCTTTTTTTCCCCATGACTAAAGTGCTTATATCCACTTCTTTTCAGTCAGCTGCAGGGGATTGTCTGACAGCTCTTGAAGCACTGAGTGATAAAGTCAAGAGGGACACTACTAATGTATCAGGAGCAACCATAAGGGAAAAAAACCCTCCACTTCTGTTGAGCACATCTCTGATTTATTTCTAGGAATTAACATTCAACAAGCACTTATAAAAACCAGTTGAACTTTACAGCAGAAATCGAGTACAATTTCACTTTGTGCTCTGCCACAGAAAGCAAAAAACTGATGCTCTTCGATGCCTATTAAACAGAAGTAGGGGAAAGATGTTTGCACTTTACAATTACCTGAAGGTACGCTGTAAAGAGGTGGGTGCTGACCTGTTCTCACAGGTAATTAGTGAGAGAACGAGCAACAATGGCCTCAGGCTACACCAGAGGACGTTTACTTGAGATAGTAGGAAAAACTTCTTCATTGAAAAGAGTAGTCAGGCATCGGAACAGGCTGCCCCTGGATGTGTTTAAAGATCATTTAGATGTAGTGTTTAATGTTCTAGTGGTGACTTTGGTTGAGTTGAGTTGTTGGTTGGACTTTATGATCCCAAGGGTCTTTTCCAAAAAGAATGATTCTGTGATTCTAAGAGAACTATTGGCTTCAAGAAATAAAAATAAAGCTGCTTTCTTTTACCTTTATTTTTTTCTTTAACCTATCAGCATATTTCTCTCTTTCATGGTCTGTAACTGTGCTCCATATTACCCCCACAGCCCAACCCACAGGTTTCAGGAAGCCCAATTATAACACTGAATCACAGAATCACTCTGGTTGGGAAAGACCCCTGAGATCATTGAGTCCAGCCATCTACCTACCTTATAAATACCCCCTCAAACCATATCCCTCAACACCTCATCCAAACCATCTTTAAACACATCCAGAGAAGGCTACTCAAAAACCTCCCTGGGAAGCCCATTCCAGTGCCTGACCACCCTTTCTGTGAAAAATGTTTTGCTAATATGAAGTCTAAATGTACCCTGTTGTAACTGGAACCCATTCCCTCTTGTTCTATCACTAATTGATTGTGAGAAAGAGACCAGCACCAATTTCTCCAAAAAATCCTTTCAGCTAGTTGCAGAGAGTGATGAGGTCTCCTCTCAGCCTCCTCTTCTGCAAACTAGAGAGCCCCAGCTCTTTCAGTCTTTCCTCATAAGATTTATTCTCCAGGCCCTTCACCAGCTTAGTTGCCCTCCTCTGCAACTGCTCCAGCACCTCCACATCTCTCTCGTATTCAGGTGCCCAAAACTGGACACAATACTCAAGATGTGTCCTCACCAGTGCCAAATACAGGGGAACAATNCATTGAGTCCAGCCATCTACCTACCTTATAAATACCCCCTCAAACCATATCCCTCAACACCTCATCCAAACCATCTTTAAACACATCCAGAGAAGGCTACTCAAAAACCTCCCTGGGAAGCCCATTCCAGTGCCTGACCACCCTTTCTGTGAAAAATGTTTTGCTAATATGAAGTCTAAATGTACCCTGTTGTAACTGGAACCCATTCCCTCTTGTTCTATCACTAATTGATTGTGAGAAAGAGACCAGCACCAATTTCTCCAAAAAATCCTTTCAGCTAGTTGCAGAGAGTGATGAGGTCTCCTCTCAGCCTCCTCTTCTGCAAACTAGAGAGCCCCAGCTCTTTCAGTCTTTCCTCATAAGATTTATTCTCCAGGCCCTTCACCAGCTTAGTTGCCCTCCTCTGCAACTGCTCCAGCACCTCCACATCTCTCTCGTATTCAGGTGCCCAAAACTGGACACAATACTCAAGATGTGTCCTCACCAGTGCCAAATACAGGGGAACAATGACCTCCCTACTCCTGCTGGCCATGCTATTTCTAATAGAAACCAGGACACCACTGGCCTTCTTGGCCACCTGGGTACACTGCTGGCTCATATTCATCTTCCTGTCAGTGAGAACCCCCAGGTCCCTCTCTGCCAGACGGCGCTCCAGCCACATCTCCCCAAACCTGTAGTGTTGCATGGGGTTAAGCATGAGCTTCTGTTAATAATTTTTACATTATTCTTCTTGGTGATCTGCCTACAATGCCAGAGACGCTGAGTCTGCTGTGATGCCTTATGGGCAGGGATCATGTAACTGGGGCAGCGGTTCCATTGAGGGTCTCACTGAATCCAGCCAAAGGCCCCACTGCAAGTCAGAATCCATTTCAGCTAGCTGACTGATTTTCTGTTCTCCAGACCACTGCTGAGCTGTCTCTGAAGCATCCCCCTCCTTTCTATCCTGTAACAATGGGACCTTCACAGGGAGGGCCTTTCCAATTAAAGGGTAGAAAATCTGTGTATTCAGTGTTTTGGGTGGGGTGTGTGTGGAGGGGGAGAAATAATTAGACAACACTTCAACAAGTTGCTCTGGTTTTGTCTGTTTAGCAAGCTTTCAAAGGAAAGCGAGTAGTCACTATAGAAACTGCCACATCATAGAGTTGTTTATGCTGCCTCTGAGATATGGAGCATCTTTTAATGAGGCTGGGTTTTAATCTGCCTTTAGGAAATACTACACAGTAGACTGCTGTGTGTGAGTTTGTGTGTTCTGTTTTAGTTTTTCATTATTACTGTTTTCCTTCAGGGTTGCTTTTTCACTATGGAATAGAGGACAGTATGTAAGGCTTTGTCTGGAAATTCATTTCCACAAGTGACAAAGGAACAATCATATTGGACTGTCTGACCTTCATTTTAGTAGCAACATGAGTTCTTACCACTGTGGAATAACTCAGGTTGCAAGATGGGTATAAAAAAACATAGAAAACAAAAATAGCTGTATTTAAGTAGTCAATCCACAGCTCCTTAAAAGAAGGAAAGGTGAAAAGATCGCCTTCACAAAAGCCTAGCGTGCCCTAATTTGAAGCCAAAAAATTCAAAACTAAAATACTAGAGAGAAGAAGAGCCCTGGTTGTTTGCATTCTCTTTACAGCTCTCACATAAAAAGCATCAACGCATGCTAAATACCTAGAGTCAGTGAGTTCTCAGTAAATACATTAACAAAAACACAGTATATGTAGCCTCCCAACAACTCCTTTCCTTGTTTCTGGGACATTTACATGGACAAAATCTTCGAGCATTCAGAGGTGCAAGATTATTTAATGAGGTGCTCTGAATGCTTTCCACTCCTTCAGCACAGCCTTCAAACTCCAAACAACCTCTTCACCAGCCTAAAGCTGCTCCCTCAGACCAATGTCCGTGCTCCACTACACTCTCAAGCACCCTTGTTCATCCTGAGATGGTACTCTCCCCATTCATATTGCTACCTGCTTATCTTTCCCAGCCTCTCTCTATCTTGAAACTGTCTAGTGTGCCAGCTCTTCTTCCTATCTCAAAGCAGGTTTTATTTCCTGCTTAGTTCTACCAGAGATATCAAGACTTTATTTCCAGCAACAGCTGGAGGTTGCCCTCTGCATCCCCTGGAACTGGTGCAGAAAGCAGCAGGCAGGAGAAAAACATCTGGACATGAGGACTAGGTGCCTCATGTCCACATTGTGGGAACTGGAATGCAGAGAGGACTAAACTAACAAGCCCTCCTGTCCCCAGCTACCTGGCTGGAAGCAGTCCCAGGAGCTTTTCAAGGTATAAAACCAAATCAACCAACCCAGATCCCACTGTGAGCAACAGCTCAGTTTCACAGAGACACAAGCTTAGCAAGCTTGGGTTTCTATGTTCATCTTGTCTTTAGAGGTAGCACAGCCTTCACTGCTGCTAACAAATCCAGGAAAGGTAATTTTGGGGGGGTCTTGTTTCTTCAGCATTTTTTGTTTCTCTGTTTTTGCTTTGTTTTGGTTCAGGTTTCTTTCCTTTTTTTTTTTTTTTTTTAGCTTGACTTCATAACATACTCCTGGAAAATTACTGTTATTCAGCCACAGGAGGCTGGCCATGGTCTGAGGATTGTAACAAATTCTGAGGTACACAGATCCTGGATCTCTACCAAGCATTACTTCAGCAGTTTTCAGTCCAGTTTTGGGTCAGACACTAGATTAACCCTAACTGCCAGTAAAAACTTGGCCAGAAGACACCTTTGAGTATCAGCCTGGCAGGCATCCTCCTGCTGCTAGATCTCCAAGTTACAAAGATAATGGGGGCATTTCTCATGAGCCAAAGGAGTCTCTTGACACTACAGTACTATTTGATATAATTTCCTGTAGCCGGTAATAATGGTAAGACAACTTCATATTAGCATGTTGCATTATGCCTATAGGTATGCATGCAGCAGTGAAGGCTATGTAGGGCACAGAAATACAGTAATTGTTTGGAAAGCCAGAATTCAAAAGGTTAGAGTCAAGCAGGTTAACCCACTGACCCTTCTCTGCCAGCACGCTTATAAGGTATAAGCACAAGGCTACAATCGGAACTGGGGAGGTAGCTAAACATGACATTTGTGCAGCTGCAGTGAAATGCCACACATCTGCCAGGGGCCTTCATGATAGACACTTTGCAGCATTAAAAAGACTAACAAGGAGGACAATGGAAGGCCCAAGAAAAACTATTTAGGAAAGAAGTACAGCTGGTCAATTTACCCAAGAAATGATTAAGAGGACACTTACTCCCTGTCCAGGAGTAGCTGGTCTTCAGAAGGCAGACATTTAACAAGAACAGCTAGAAGCAGCAGCCAGCTGAATTCATAGTGAAAAAAAAAGTTTCTTTTTAAACATTGGTAAATGTAATTAATAGATTAATTTTCTGGGCCACTGTGCTCACCTCAAACTCCCTATTTTTCCTCTAAGGATGTGTCAGGTGTTAAGCTTTTGAGGTAGGAATAACTCGATTAGCTCCTACAGTCACAAGACCATGACAGCAGCCACTGTGGGTCTGACTTAAAGGTCCATTTAAGCCATCTCTTCCCAAGACAGGCCACTGTGAGAGGGATCAGGCATAGCAAAGTGCTTCCACACAACAAACTGCCCTCTTCCTTCAGTATCAGTGCCAGGAACCCCTGAGGCAAACTGCTAGCTTCTGTTGCATCACAGGAAAAGGTGTGGTGAACAGGAATGACACCATGAGAATGACAAAGCCCACAAGTCTATGAAAGGCATGCAAAGGCAGTGAAAAATCTGGAAAGAGGCACCCTCCCACTGAGGTTTCAGGCCAAGGGCATTGCACACCTCAGCCACTTTCTTCCTCCCATGAGGCCACCTGCCCCGCACGATCAGCAGCTGTTGCCATGGTCCCTGGTATCCTGTTTGCCCACTAGCAGCACTAGCATCAGTTCAGACTCCCAGCTGCTGCACAGATACCAGACAATCTCCAGATGCTCCCTCCTTTCTTATGTCTTCCCTCCTTCATGCTCTAATGCTACCAGTCATTATCACCTATCAGCTCTGCTTCATTAGGCCTCCACCTGCTCCTTATCACTGTTCTTCTTGATCATCTCAGTTTTCCTCCTCTTTTCCACATGTGCTGTGTGATGAAGGCTCCAGTATGCAAATCCTTGAACACTACTAGTCCCTGCTGTGCAGCCACCAGGAATAAATGAATGCTTGTTGGATAAAGACACATTCCTCAAGGACCTGGAGACGTCCCAATAGGAGTCTTTCCAGCAGGGACTTCTGGCAAAGTGGAAGCTTAGCACTGAGCTTCCAAAATACCCAACGTAACAAATTCCATGAAAATACAGAAAAAGCAAAGTACCATCAAAATCTTTATGCATTTTCTAGTGCTGTAAAAAAAACATGAGGAAAAAAAATTTCCCAACTGAGAGCTATGTAACAAAAAAACACAAGGGTTCACAGGCAAACAAAGGGGGACATCAAAAATGGGTGTTGAAGAGAACCAGAAGGCTGTAGCAGTTACCAGAACTACAGAACTGAACTGGTCACACAATGTATTTGGGACATACTACAGCTGAGTGTTCAGTTTTACTGGGGAAGGTGAATGTTTGCACTGTTCATATATAAATCCATCAGCTCTTCAGCACAAGTGCTGCTTGCATGTAACCATGAGTCACTATTGGGACTCAGCAATTAACTGGAGCAACTACGTTTGGCACAGGTCCTAAAGAGTTGTCTACAAATCCTCTGTTTATGCATCATTTTTTCATGTAAAATGTTATCAGAAGAAAATTTCACCTTCATTGGGAAGAATATTTCACCTTCCTTTGCAATTGGTGGCTGTCTTAGGTTCAGATGTGCACTATGTAAGACCATAAATTTCAGTGATGACCATAACCATATGCTTCTCTGTACAGCCAGCCACCAGCCCTTACCACAGCAGTGAATCCACCACCAAGACTTTCATCACTGATCTTCACATTTAAACCTGGATGGCATTAGCAGAACACTTCACAGAAAACCTCGCTGTGGTGCTTCCCAGTGAGCTTGTTAGTTGGCTTCCTAGGTCATCTCCATGCTTGCTGAAGTGACCTGTGCTACAGTCAGCATGCAATGGACTCCCAACAGAGCCTACCCCATGTGGCTGAGAAATAACAGCCTCAACTGTTCACAACCCTGCAGTTAAAAAACCATGTACTATTCTTCAGCAATTAAAAGACAGGTGGCCCTGTTTCTTGCAATCAGTGAAAGCAGGTTGCTCTGCATAGATGGATGACAGGAGGCAGTTTATAGCACAGTTTCAGTTCCCCTTCATCTGTCACAGAAGCTTTTAATTGCAGGCTGTACTCCAAGGGATTGCCTCGTCCATCTCCTTGGTGAGGCTGGTGGTGTTTACCCTGATATTCCTCCCTCAGGATTTTTCCTAAAAGAAAATAACTCTTTAGCAGGCTTTACAAGGCCAATGGGCAATGTGTTGATGAGAGCATGAGCATTCAATTCTATCTCTCTCTCCTCTTACATTTTGAGATGCTTTAGCTGAATCTGGCATGTTACAGTTTACAGGTATCCAGAGCTGCTACAGGATTTCCCATTTTGGCAGATTTCTATCTTTCAAGATCCATTAGTACAGAGTTCTGGGCAACCTGTAAGTTAATCTTTTTGACAAGAATAGAAAATACGTATTCTCCAGTTTACACAACTGTTGTTTTAATGCTTGTTGTGTTTTGTATTTGTGTATCTTGGGGTCAGTTTAGTAGCTTCTGGTACTATGCCTGTAGAAAAAAGGTGCATGCACTGAAAAAGCAGGCTTGTTCAAAAGGCAAATTGTTTGCTTCCATTTTTCATTGAAGTAAACTACAGCTCTTTTTGCAGCAACCTTTCTTACTAAGAATTGTTCAAACAGTTTTTAATAGAATTTTAAATCATTAAGTGTCTGGGAGTTGAGAGACCTTCAAAATGCCTAACTGAGCATCTCTCACATGGCCCTGCTTAGCTGGGTTACGAAGCATTTCCCTCATACTGAGAGAAAATGTGCAAAGAGTAATTTCTATTCATTTTATTCAGATATCATCTATTATTTATTTTTGTCCTTTGAAACTTGTTCTCTGAAATAAAATCTCTCTGGAAAAGTTATGCTTTCTGCTGAGAAAGCATCAAAACAAAGCAAGTAGGAATGTAAAGTCGTTATTGTACAGGCACTGCTGGGGCACGTTAAACCAGCCTGCGTCTATTTGAGACACAGAAACAGAATTGCACAGGCCATCCAGCACATGGGCACACCAGGGATTTACACACCACAAGCATGTCCTTCCCATCCTGTTTCTAGGTAATTCAATTTGTTTTATGGACTGCTTCTTGTTTTTTAGATTTTTCACAAGTCTAGTACAAGATTATAACCTCATACTCAAGCAAACATAGCAGAAATATCTTCAATCCAGAAGCTAAAGGAAACTGTCCCTTCTTCCATCCAAAAGTTTCCCTTTCAGAACTTCACAGAAACTCCAAGCTGGTCAGAGGAAGAAACCTCTGACTTCTGCAGGCATCAGGCTAAATGCCGAGGTTTGCTGTTATCTGTTCTTTGCAATGGTAGTTTCCACACCAAGCAAGGCTGTGAGCTCTGTTCCTCCCAGCACTGAGTAAAATAGGTTCCCTATTCTAGATGGGGCACAGCTCCCATCTCCCCCATCATGCCCCCATTAGTGCTGCCCCTGGCATGGTGCAGATTAGCCAACAGTATGATTAGCCAGGTCAGACAGGCCAAAATACTGTAAACTGGGCTCTAGGGGCTGTTAAACCCTAATATTTGCATTAGCCTTAAATGAAAATCTTTACAAGCACAGAACATTGGCTCTCAACAGAGGGCATCGGAAAAGACACAGGAAACTACTTGTCCTAGTAAAAGTTAAGGATTAAGAAACAGTGATAAGCAGAGACAAAGACAGCAGATGCTGTTTCTATGGCAGCCTGCCCTTAGTTTACAGTCAGAAGACATCAAGAGGAATGCTGTAGTATTTCCACAAGTAAGTCACTGTTGGTGTAAAAGGTGAAAACAGTAACTACAGTTCAGCAAGAGAAAACAAATATATTTGAACAGGTAAGTGCAAAGAGTAACACAGAGAATTTCTGAAAATACTACTGATGTTAAATAGCAAGACATGAGCTAGCAGTTTAGCAACAGACAGAACAGTCAGTGGCTCTTGATTTCCCGCACCAGCATTCTTTGTGGGCTTTGGCAAGCCAAGCTTGGTATTGACCTGAGGCATTTATAAAACTCTGCCATTTCAGTGCTATCTACATAAATCAGCACGTCTTAGCAAAGTCCCTCATGCACTGGCAAATACTAATTTTGTGTAAAAATAGCAGTCCGCTGCAATGGGCACTTTTTGAATTTGGGTTATTTCAGTTTTGGTAATGAGAAGCATTATTAGTTCCTTGGCAATTTCATCATTGTTGGAGAAATACAGAGGAAATGAAGAAATTGTAAGCTGTCATTATTTGGGGAATGTGCTCAAGAGGTAACACTGCTTGTTACCTCACCAGACACACGCTTATGAAAATGTGTATTTCTAAGTATGGTAAAGCTGAAAAATACAGTTCAAGTTTTGACTGTTTCATTTATTGGACCTCTGCTGTAAATAAGACATCAGAAGTCAGAGGCCAGGCATTGCTGAAGTGCATCCTCACGCTTCCTGATAGTTTTCACAGGGATGGGTGGACAACAGGCCTGAAGTCTCTTAGCCTCGTGGAGTTATTCCTCGCCAGCTCACCAGCTGGGCTGACATTACAGATATGTTTTTGACACTGCAGACATACCATCTTTGACTGGAAGTTTGTAGGTGAATTTATTCAAAAGGCTCAAGCCAGATACAGAGATGATCAATACTGAGCAAAGAGCTCAGTAGGTAACTACTGAGCATGCGGATTCTCAGTAGTTATCCGTCACCCAGCTGCACATTCTTACCTCTTGCTCTAAGTGCAAGGTGGCTTATATCTACCATTGGGCAAGCCATTACATGTGTTTTCAACCACTAAAATCTCTCTGAGGTTTGTAGTCATCTCTCAAAGTGTCTATTTATAACTGAAAAATAATCCCTGTATTTTTAGAGACACATTTGCCGAACCTTTTAGCGACAGGAGTCAGAGCTAAAATAGCCATCCACTTAAAACAACAGAGAGTTTTTTTCATAGTCCTCACCCAAGACATATTTTTTGCACATATTGAAATTCCATCTCAAGAGCATTCACCGTGCAGAAAGTGCAGGTGTCTTATTTCAGCCACAACCCTGCAAAAAGGTTTGCCAACTCCTGCTTTGGAGGTAGCTGTGGAGAGGAAGTGTAATCAAAACCTGGAGAAGACATTGTCTAATGAACAAAGAATAATGATGTTAATGCTGAGGTGTCCTTGTGGTCACATCTGGGGTACTTCTTATTTTGCAATGGAATATTGCAGTAAATTTTGTAGCAAAAAACTGATGCTGTAAATCCACAAGGTGTTAGGTTATGAAAGGTGATGGGATGATTTTTCTGAGAAAAGTGTGAGTTCTCAGCAGCAGTCTACAATATTCTAACACTTTGTGCCAGAGCTAATAAGAAGAATGAGAAAAGCAAGAGAAATGGCTGATTGTATTAGTAGAAATAAGTTATATGAAAGGGATGTTTTCTTTCCTTTTAGAGTTTCCTGCAGAATACGCTAAATGTTGTGATGATAGTTAGGTGCTCAAATGCCAGTGGAGTTGCAAAAGTCCATGTGTTATGCTTGAAAAAATTGAGTATGTTTTCATCATGATGTGTTACCATTGCTTTCCACAGTGATTCACTTGTAGGTTTTAAGGTTAAATCCTAGACAGAAAGTACTAGATTGAAATGTGCTCCTATTGGAAAGGACAGAAGCCTGTGGGTTACTTGGATCTAATTTGAATGATTTATGTTTAATACAAATTTGTTAAAAAAAATTATGACAAAGAGGAGATGGACTAGAAACACTGACAAACAAGAAAGACAGCAAACAACATCAGTTTAGCAAGTAACTGAAAAGCAGCATCATAAATAGAAGCTAAGATGAGATATTCTTAAGTGATTACAAAGTAGTTTAGAAGGTTACATAGAGACAATCTTAAACGTTAGCCCCAAATACTTGTTTGAAGGAGTGCTTTTTACTCCTATGTCTTTTCTATACCTTTTCTCCTCTCTCTCACCACTACTATGCCAATAAGAGACTAACTCAAATCACTTTGTTCCTGTCACTGATCCTGATCCCTATTCTTGAGCATCATATATTTAATGCAATTGAATTAATCCCCTTTTACAGCAGGAGCTGAGGTATTGAGCACTGGGGATTACTTTCACTTTTCCTCTCTTATAAGTTTAGATAACATTGTGGAGCCTCCTTCACTGGGGACTTTCAAGGCCCGCCTGGATGCGTTCCTCTGTGACCTGTGTTAGATAGTTTTGTCCTGCTCCGGCAGGGGGTTGGACTCGATGATCTCTTGGGTCCCTTCCAACCCCTAACATCCTATGATCCTATGATCCTATGACTTCACAGAGGAGTTTCCCACGACAAAAAGCCATACAATCTACAAAAGCAAAAAAATAAAAACGCCTGTATGGAGAGATTCATGTGTGCATAAACACCATCTTCATTAAGTGGTTCAAGCCAGTGGCAGTCACAAAAGTTAATTGAACTGCTATTTTTAGCAGTTAAGGTGCAGGCAACAGGTAGGGCGATTTCAGAAGTAATTCTGCTGTTGCTATGAAACTATCATTGTTAGATGACTGATAAATAAGTATGCAGATACAAGTTGACATATGGACAGGACACTGGTTTTGTTTTTGTGTTTGTGGTATTTCCATGTGTGGATCAGTGTGATCTTAGCAATTAATATTTCTGCATCTCAGAAAACCTGAGCAAACACAGTTTTGTGAAGTCAAAGAGAGGCAGAAAGCCTACTACATGTCTTCACTGTTTCATGTTATCCTCTTTCTTTTCTTTCTTGGGGAAATGTTCTTCCTCGGTACACACTAAAGATTCATTTCTGCTTGAGAAACTCAGGCCAGTTGCCCTTGCCTCACAGCCACATCAACTTTCAGACTGAAAAACCTTGAATTCTGCTGCTGAAGCATCTAGCTGCTGCAGGTATGCTATTTCTCTGAAGCGAAAATTGCACCCACTATGATTTGTCTTCAGCTGCATTTGAAGCTCCACAACTACAAGCTGACAGATGAGAGAGTGAGCCTTGCGCAGTGGCTCTCTTTTTGCTGTACACCTCTTGCACTGAGGACCGTAGACCAACAAGAAGAAAATATGCATGAGTTTTATAGTTTAAAGAGGAAGCTAGATATTTTCTGCTTTTAAGGTCTGAGGCACAATGGCATGGCTGATAGGTTCAAATATCAGAATGTGGACTATGTTGGCACCTTGGAAGTCTTTTCTCTAACATTCCACTTGAAGCAGAACTCTCTTTGTTCTCTGACAAGTTGCTGGGGCTTTGCCTAGCCAAGCCTTTAAAGCCTGTAAGGATGGAGCAACCTTTGGAGCCACCTGTTCCAGTGCTGTATCACCTCCCAGTGAGTATGGTGTCTGATCTCAAGTTGCAGAGCGATGGTTGGATTAAAAGCAGTCCCAAGGACAAGGACTTGGAGGTTGGCAGACGAGGAGCTCATCATGAGCCAGCAATCTGTGAGTGCATCCCAGAAGGCCAGCTGTCCCCTGGGCTATATCAAAAGGAGTGTCACCAGAGGGTCAACGGAGGTTATTCTCACCCTCTACTTTGCTTTTGTGAGACCTCACCTGGAGTACTGCATCCAGTTGCAGAGCCCCAACATAAGAAGGATATGAAACTGTTGGAGTCAGTACACAGGAGGGTCACAAAAATGAACAGAGGGCTGAAGCACCTTTGCTATGAGAAAAGCTGAGGGAACAGGGGCTGTTAGGCCTGGAGAAAAGAGAAGGACCTAGGGGGTCTTATAGCAGCCTTCCAGTACAAGAAAGGGGCCTACAGGAGAGCTGGAGAGGGACTTCTTATGAGTGACTCTAGTGATAGGACAAGGTGGAATAGTTTAAAGCAAAAGAGAGGGTAGATTTAGGTTGGATCTTAGGAAGAGATTCCTCATCATGAGGGTGCTAAGACACTGGAAAAGATTGCCCATGTCAGTTATGGATGCCCCTTCCCTGCAAGTGTTCAAGGTCAGGTTGGATGGGGCTCTGGGTAACTTGATCTAGTGAGAAATGTCCCTGCCCATGAGGGGATGGTTGGACCTGGATGATCTCTGAAGTCTCTTCTAACCTAAACCATTCTGTGATTCCATGGGCACTGAAGCCAAAGCTTCCCCCAAACATCACGTCTCCAATAAGACTATTTTTTAGTTAGCACAAGATCCACCAGCACATCTCTTTTTGCTGGATTCTCCACTAGTGGTGTTGAAAAGTTATCATCATCAGTGCTCTCCTAAACCTCATGTGCCTGAGGTCTTTCCAGTAAATACCAGGGTGATTGAAGTCATCCATGAGAATCAGGGCCTGTGATCACAAGACTATTTTCAGCTCTCTGTAGAAGGCCTCATGAACTTCCACTTCTTGATCAGGCTCCCTGGAGTTAACACCCACAGCACTGTCATCTGCATTAACCTGCCCATTAATTCTTATCCGTAAGCTCTCAACTTGTTCTTCACCACTCTCCAAGCAGATGTCAATACAATCCAACTGCTTTTTCACATAAAGAGCAGCTCTACAACCTTGCATTGCTGGTCTGTCTTTTCTAAAAAGTGCGCAGCCATCCATGACAGCGTTCCAGTCGTGTGAGGCATCATACCATGTGTCTGTAGCTGCAATGGCTACATGACCATACATGGAGCTCTAATTCTCCCTGCTGATTCTATGTGCTGTGTGTGTTGGTGTACAGGCATTTCAGACAGGCAGTTGAGGGGTGCAATAACAGACCATACTCACCTTTGAGGTGGCAGACCATAAGTTCTACCTCATTAGAGGTAGCTAAGAACATCTGTCAAAACTCAGCTTGTTCTGGTTTACTCCCCAGCTAAATGTGATGGCACAAGCATTGGCATCTGGATGGCAATGTCAGCTGTGGATATGATGTTAGCTGCCTGGACCAGCACATCAGACGAGAGCACGTCACAACTGATCTATATCCAGTCTGATATTAGCTGTCAGAAATGGAAGGCTGTCAGATAATTGAGTGTGCGTGTGTGTGGTCTGGTGGGTGGGGGTGGGGGCACACATATATGGAAACATTCACTAGACACACGTCCACACTGAGTTTATCAGAAAAGTTCTCAGGGCAGAACTAAGGGTGTTTTTACCTGATGCCCTTATCTTCATGTGTTTACAACTTTTTGAATGGAATGTGATATCCAGGATGGATATTTCACATTCAGAATATCATCTCAGTGGTTTATTTTCCCCAAGACATGTTAGTAAGGTTTCACACAGTTCAGAAAATGATTTTGCACTACTTAAGCAAGCTGTTCAGATCATTTTTCCTGTTGAGTTCCGTTAAATTTAGATTTAGATTCCTTTCTAAAAGATCAGTGTACCTTGGCCACTGAGGATGAATTAGGGCTTATGAATAAGTCAGAGCTCCAGCCTGTTTGAAAAAACTACAGAAGGGCTTAGGAAAGAAATCTCTTTGTTCATAAGAAAAGGACAATGAAAAACATGAAAGAAAACTGAGGCAGCAATGAGGAAATGATACCCACAAGTCACAGCCAGCGCTTGGGCTTCCGTGGTTATCTGTTATGGGAAACAGGAAAAAATGCATTTGGCTCATGGTGGGCACACCAAAAACTGCTTGCAAAAGGAGGTGAGCCCAGCAGGCCGAATTCCTGGTCTCTGCTGCATGGAAGAAAGAGATAACTTGCTCAAATGAAGTGCACATGTAGTACACAATAAAATATCTTCAGGCTTTTAAAAATGGTTTCAGGTGGAATCCTTATGATTCAAGGTAAATATGCAACTGCATTTCTGATTTTGTGATTCTGGTATGGTAAAAGAAAAAAAATAGTATCTCTTGCTAATGTCTCTAAAAGAGAGTTCCATACAGGAGCTTAGTACTTTTGTGACCTTCATCCTGAATTCACAATATTTTCCAGTTAGAAGATGCAACATTTAGTGCCGAAGTTGTTGTTATGCTGTCATCAGCATCATATTAGGTATAGATTCTGTACCATGCTGATTACCTCTCAGAAGTCATGGCTCTACTGATCTATATGAATAATCACAGACTTTTGGCTCCTATGGCAGGCATCATATTGTCAAGCCAGGTAACAGCTTGCTGATAGACTCCTAAAAGAGCAACAGTTGCATAGTGTTGCACATGTCCCTAGCATCCAGGCCCCGACCTGTGCATTGCCAAGCATTAATTAATAAATACTTAAATAAATTTTAAATTTAAGTTAGAATTGTAACTTAGATTGTATTTTGTTGCTGAACTTTCAGCTAGAAATCTCAGGTTTTGTTTTTATCAAAGTCTGAAACCACAGTCCCATCTGGGGTTCCTGAAGAAAGGTGTGCCAAGGTGCAAGTGGCACGGTTATGCTACATTGCCCCTTTGAGGACAGTGAAGCCACATGATCTCCAAAATATTTTCAGTAGATGGAAGGGCTATGTCCTAAGACCTGATAAAAGGGTTGGAGCAGAAATACATGCAGGTGTTGGCCATCAGGTAGGTTTTATCTCAAACAAGCCCCATCTTGCTAGAAGCAATTAGCCAGCAGGCATATTAGGACTCCAGACAGTAACTGGAATGTCACATCTGAGCTCTGTTTTCTCTATAATGAATAAAATACTCTCTGGTCTACTCTAAACATATGTGTAAACGTATCAGTAAAATACAAAGGCTGAAGTGTGTGTACTGTCCTTAAAAGAAATGAGATATGACCTCTGTGCAAAGCCAAATATCACTGCATGCTGCAGTTATATAGAGTTTACCTCAAAGGAATGGGGGAGGAGCGGGACAGCACATGAAAGATCGATCAGTAGAAAAAAACCATTTTGTCAGAGTCCAAGAAGTCACAGCCCAATTCAATAGAATGAAGTATGCCTAACAAATGCTCAGAATGTGAGTTAAAAATAAAAAGCCAGATAAACAGTACAACAAAGACTGCATGAAGATTATCTTCTTTTAAAAATAAAGGATATTTCTGAACAGCACCTTTTTATCTGCCTGCTATGCCTTTGCACACTTAGACACTGATCATGAAGCTATTTTCCCAGCAGGAGACTTTTCAGTAAGTCATTTATGTGTGAAATCTCACTTGTAACTTAGGAAGTTGGGTCTATATGACCATAAACTTAGTGGGAGACAAATTGCTGGTAGTCATATTCCAGTGGTTGCTCTCTCTATGCAGCTCTGGTATGAGACAAAGCATGACACATCTCTTATAGATTCAGTGCAGTAAAGTGTAAATAATTGAAAGCCTTCTGATATTATCCTGCCTTCTTTTAGCATGTGCCTTCAATAATTAATTCATTTTTTTCTAAAAAGTGTCATGCTCTGTATCTTCAGCCTTTTCTACAGTTACGCTTATTAACCTTGGAATAGCAGAGTCTGCTTCATACATCCCTTTTCTCTGTTGTTACTGCGTGTATGCCTTGGGAGTTTTCCACAGTCATACTCACCATTTTCCACATCACATCTACTGCCTCCAGTAACCACTGTTAGCGATAGTAGGTAACATTATTACAGCATCTAGTATTTTAATAAGGACTAGGATTTAAGACGTATAGTTTCTTCATTCCTCATACTGAGTGCCTGTTTGGTGTCCCTGGAGGATTCATCCTGCTCTTATGAGTGTCACAGCCCTGATGCCCAGGGGTCATCTGATATAGGTAACATCCTTCATGACACCAGACTGGCCCCTGATTTTCTAACCTCACCCTATAGTCTATTAGCCTATTATAAAAAAAAAATTAAAGGTTTATTAGTTTTGCAAAATGTTACCACTTTTTAAACAATCCATGAACACTATTTTAAAACGTGTCTAGTTTTTAGACTATTTCTACCATGCTTTTCATACCCCATTGATTGATTCTGTTGTGTTTCCTTGAACAGAAGTGTTACACTGTTTCAGCACTTCACAAATCCCTTCCTCTGAACAGGTTTCTGTTGATGAAGAATTTCTATTTCTTAGAAGTATGTTTCAAAAAAAAAAAAAACAACCATGAAGGAACAACAACAAAGACGGTAAATTGTGGAGGCAGTGCATTAAAAGCTTAGACTAAATTTGGTTTAAATTATATTAGGAAATTAATCTTCACACTTTACAATAAGCACTGTGCTGGGTTTTGGGAAAAACAGACTCAGAGTAAGGCAACACTATCTTCCAAAGGCAGAAATAGAAGGTATTAATGATTTTCATGAAAGTCTCATTTACATTTTTGCTTTGTTTCATATAATGCATTGACTATTTAATAGTTGCTGTTGTAGCCACTCTTCTATGTTAGATTTATCTATGTAGCTCCCTGTGTGTTTCTACATGCATGCATGAGTGTGATCCAGTTTACGCAGGCAGTTTTACATGTCCAACACATTTCTTAAACATGCCATAATAGATAAGAAATATATCATTTATCAAGTGTACATCACATAAACAGAATATAAAAATTGTTGTTATTTAGCAGACAAAGGTATTTTTATATGGCTGGGCACATTAATGAAAATGTGCCAGATCAAAGACTACATATGTAGTCTGCTGAATGAGAGCATAGTTTGCCTGCTGTTGTGGGCTTTACTTTCTTTCTTTAATGTGGCAACTTTTCCGTGACAGAAGTGGCCTCTGTTAGATTTCTAGAAATGCCTACTCTTTCTAGAATACTATTATAAATGAATATTATTAATACCACTAAGTAAAATACTTCTCTACATACATCAGTTCTAAAAATCAGTTATGCCCAAGCAGTAACAGTGAAGCAAGAAGAGTGCAAAAAATGTCAACATGTCAACACTATGGATGAAGGAACTTGCTTATACATCATATAGTCCTCTACAGAACCAAGAAGAACTGCAACTGAAGTAGTCCGTTTGGGGTTTTTTTTTTCTGCACTTACTGCCTCTAGTTTTTGTATTGGTCTTGGACATGGTGATCCTGAATCAAAAATAGAAGGAACTTCCACATCAGATGGAGTTGGATCATTTATCCCCTTTCTTTAAGCAACAAGTGGTGGACGAGAGAAAAGTTACTCTTTTCCTGTTGTAGAACATGACATAGATAAGTAGCATAACATGAGCAACAAAGATTGTTATAAACCTCATCTGTTGAACATTCAGAATAAAATTTTGGAGACAAGCCATCAAGAAGAGAGAGAATGAGAGAAAGCAACCCACTGCACTCACCAAATGACCAAAGGCTCCTAGGATCTACATGGTAGTGTTGACTCTGAGTTCATGCTTTTCTGTTAAAAGATTACCAAGCTGAATAGTCTTCCATACAGAACAGAAATGTTTTCATTTTTACCAAGAAGGGTTTTCATTAAATTTTCAGTTTCTTACCGTGTATAGCCAGTGTGCTGGGCAGTGCACCCAGAAGCAGCTTCCCTTTAAGATGAATAACCTGGGTGCAAGTTACCCAAACTCACCAGAATTTATTTCCTGACATTCTTATGTGAAGTTTAAGCAAGAATGTCACCTTCAGAGTTTATAAAATGAGAAATGTACAAGAAGCAGATATGAAGCAGAAACACCTGTCCCAGCATCCAAACAGCACAGTGAGAAGGAAAATAAGGATCAGAAATGCCACTGTGAGGAAAGGGAGCTGGTTTGAAAGGAACACAGCACAAGTGATGCAGAGTTACCCTTGCTTGTTCTTGGGCATGGCAGCTCCCTGGTTTTCCTCAGCCACAGAGACGTCATAGACAGAGCAATGCCGAAGACCCTTCATGATAAGCACAACCCTTACAAAATGGTCTGTTTCATACCTGTTTCTGTGATTGCTAGCATAAGGATTGATTCTTTTTTACATAAAACATTATTCTTAGATCTGTTTCTCTCTTCATCCCAGAAAACTGAAAAATTACTCCAAGTCCAGAAGGTGTAAAATGTTTCAGCAAGAGGCCTATGGCTTGTATAGTGCTGAGCACATTTTGCAGATTCAGGAAACCCAGTAGCTCTACAGGGCAGTCCTCTACTAACCTTCATGGCCCTGGCTGTGGGCTGGTAGCAGCGAACACCTAGACTGTAAGGTATTGAGTTTAAGCAACAACTCCAAACTCGTCACAGTTACCTACAGAAACAGAACTTCACTTTACTTTGCTAATGATCTATGGCTTTTAAAAGCAAAACCAAGATTTGCTTGCACACACTACTGTTCAGAGTATAAAAAAAAAACAAAACCAAAAATCACAACTAAACAACCCTGTACTGTTCACAGCATTTTCAAAAATATATGTTAAATAAACAGTTTTCGCATGTACAATCACAAAATACAGTGGTGATTGCAGGTGTGACAAAGCAAGCCAGTTGTCCTCTTTCGGTGCTCCCCGGGGAGGATCCATACCTCTGAGAGCTACAGCAAGTCCTGACCTTCTCACTGATGTGACCTTGGGCAAGTTACTCAATTTATCTGTGCCTCAGAGCCATAAACCTATGCTATTATTCTAAATCCTTTACTTACCTTATTTATTTGCACTGCAAATTTATCAGAACAGATTCTGTTACTTACTGTACGTTTATATATAACAGATTGAGTGCCTAACCTTGGCTGGAGGTCACCATGCTGTGAGAAATGAGAGGCTGTGTGGTGTATCTTACCAACAATAAAAAGAAGAAACCACAGTGTTTAGGTCTCTCTGGACTCACACTTCTACATTCATGAATTCAAAATATATACAAACCAGCTCAATAGCACATTAAATATGGACAGCATATTTTTCTCTGTAAATGTCCACATTTACCTCTAACACTAAGAATGGAAGACAGTGGCTTCCATTCTTTTTTCATTCAGTTTTCCAATATTTGGAGATATTTATTACACTCAATTCTCCTATTGCAACAGCAGCTTCTGGTTGGCATCAATCCTCTGTTAAATGACTTGTCGTTGTTCAGAGAATTGTAATGCACCAGTACTCCGGGTCCTTGTACTAAATTTAAAGAGGATATTCAACACTCTAATGCTATTGTCTTGTCAAATACAGAGAAAAATCTAAAACCTCATGTAAAGCAGAATTTTACCATGCCTGTTAGTTCAGCTGAGGAGGGAGGCAGTGGGTGGTGGCAGAGGACATCAGAGGGACGACCAGTGGCAAAGGAGTTTGTAGCTTCAGAGAACCAAGACCCACCACCACATAGTAAAGCCCTCCTGTGTAGACACACATGCAATTATTGTCTTTTTATCAGGGTAATCACAGCACTGAGCTACTTAGCACAGGAAGTGAACCCCTTCATTCTCTGCAGAGTCCTGTACTGTGTGTCCTGAGTGAGCGAAGTGCTGCTTCTCCTAAACTCACCAGGCCAGATCAGGCTTTGGCCCCTAAATTTATGTTGCTTTCAGACCTCTAACACCATTACACCTAGAAGTGTATCCACTCTTGTTTCTTCTGTGAATTTTAGCAATTACTTTCCCTAAAGGCATTTTTTAATTACTTGTAATGCCATACTTGAGAGGTACTGCCTCCAGAGCATCCCTAGGTAGATCTCAAACTCAAAGCAGGCTCTCCAGGAGAACAATGCCTTCAGCTTCCCTCTACAGCAAAACAGCAGCACCATGCAGTGACCCAGGGTTGGAAGCCAGGAGTGACACAGGGGGGGCTCAGGCACAAAGATCTGCATTAGATGAAATAAGAACTAATTTTGCGCTGGGACTGTGGAAGCAGCAAGGAAATACTGGAATGGTTGGAAAGCAAAAAACTAAGGGAGGCAGAGTAAATCTCTCCAGTAACAAAGAATAACTCTGAAAAAAATTATTTGAAGCAGTGTAAGTGCACCTGGGCCAAGGCAACAAGGGGTATCAATACAGGCTGAGGGAGGACATGAGCCACCAACATGCATAGATAGCCAAGTGCATCCTGGCTGCACAAAAAAAACGAACTGTGGCCAGCAGTTCAAGAAAGGTGAGTCTGCCCCTCTACTCTGCCCTAGTGAAGCCTCATCTGGAATATTGTGTCCAGTTCTGGAGCCACCAGCACAAGAAAGTTGAGGATGTATTGGGAGTGTGTTGAGAAGAGGGCCATGAAAATGATCAGAGGGCTACAGCACCTCTTTTACTAGGACAGGCTGAGAGACTTGGGGTTGTTCAGCCTGAAGAGGAGAAGACTCTTGGGGGGAACCTTCCAATCCCTGAAAGGGGCCTATAAATAGGCTAGGGAAGAGCTGTTCACAAGGGTATGAAGCAACAGGATGGTTTTAAGCTAGAAAAGGATAGATTTAGGCTAGATGTTAATATGAAGGTAGTGAATCACTGGAACGAGTTGCCTACAGATGCGGTGGAGATCCCATCCCTGGAGATATTCAGGGTGAGGCTTCATAGTGCTCTGAGCAATCTGGTTTAGTGAGGGATGTCCCTCCTTGTTGCAGGGGTATTGGACTAGACGAACTTTGGAGGTCTCTTCCAACCCAATACATTCTATGAGTTTATGCTAAACAGATTCACTGGGGTCGCCATTTACATTCCCAAACCACAGGTTCTGGGCCATGCAATCTGAGGCCTGCAAAGCTGGTAAATCAGAAAAGCTGATAATTTTCACTCCAGTCAGCAGCTGCCTGTGGTGTTTGTCATCCCTTTTCCACAAGAAAGACTAATAGTGCAGCAGCTCCGGCTCCACCCCGCTGCATGGTGTAAACCGCGGCACTCGGGTTCCCCAGACTGAGTCCTACGGCAGGGAAGAGGCAGCGCGAACTCTCCCGAGAGACTGATGACCCTTCGGCGGGTATTTTAAAAGGCTTAAACGAGACCCTAAGGCCTGCGC
>VXBP01008116.1:150928-164992 GCA_013400115.1 Rhinopomastus cyanomelas
CCCCCCCCCTTCCCCCCCCCCTCCCCGTCCGCCTCCTCTCCCTTCCCCTCTCTCGTCTTTCTCCCCCCCCCGCCCCGTCTTTCCTTACATTCCCCCTTCCTCTTCTTCTTCCTTCCCCCCTCTTCCCGCTTCTTTCCCCTCTCCCTTTCCTCTCCATCCTCCCCCGCCTTGAGCCGCCGTTCCCGGAGGTCGGTGTCTGGGCGCTGCCCACCCGGCACTGTGCTGGCAGTGGGATGTCTGTGAGCAGCGGTGAGTTGCGAGGCGGGTCCGAGGGCTCTGCTCCGGAGGGGTGGTTTGCCGGGAGCGGCAGGCCACAAGGAATGCAGGTGCCCAGAGGTAACCTCTAGGGACACACGAACCTCTCGGGCGTGGAGCTCCAGCTGTGACACCAGTACAGGAGGGCAGCGGTGGGCTCACTTGAGGGTGATACACCCACGGAGAGGAACTGCTTCACTTTGTGATGGAGCTCAAGGAGGTGGTGACCAGGGTGAGGACCATCAGGGAGTGAGGGAGTGAAACAGCGTTGGAGCCTCACCTAGCCTTCTCTAAAACAGACAAAGCCCGTTGAATAATGGAATTACTCAGGTTGGAAAAGACCTGTGAGATCATCGAGTACAACCGTACTCTACCAAGGTCATCATGCATCTTTAAGCATCACATCTAATCGATCTTTAAACACATCCAGGGATGGCGACTCAACCACCTCTCTGGGCAAGCCAGTTCCAATGCCTGAACAGTTACAATGCCCTTTCAGTGAAAACATTTTCCCCAATGTCCAGCCTGCTGCAGCTTGAGGCTGTTCCCTCTTGTATCACTAATTACACATAAGAAGGGAATGACACAAAGGGTTCTCTGTCCCCTCTCCACCTGACTGAACATGATTACTTAAAGCATGGGGAGCAATAGCAATGCATTCCTGCCTGATGTGGCAGGTATCTTCCCCAGTAACATCTCTACCTTGTCAGGTGTCCTTGCAAAATAGATACAATGGTCTGCAGTGGAACAGAATAGTGACAAGGATGGTGGCTCTGCTTACATGAAGATATCACTAAACTTAAGCTGGACAGCTTCTGTAAAGAAAAAAGGAGTAGTCCTTGTCATTGGCAACTCATTCATGAAGGCCCTTTCTGCAGACCAGATGCACTACAGAGCGAAGTCTGCTGCCTCCGAGGGGCTGGGATTAAGGATGTGCAGTGAAAACTCCCTACCACAGTTCAGCCCTCAGATTAGCACCCAGTAATGATTTTTCACGTAGACGGTGATATGGTAGCAATGAGAAGTCCAAGGACAATAAAGAAAGATTCAGGGCCTTAGGAAGGCTGTTTAAGGGGTCAGGAGCACAAGTAGCGTTCATCTCTATCACATCAGTTGTAGACATTAATGAGGGAATAGCCAGGAAGTTATTCCTGGCTCCAAGCCTGATGTTACTGGCAGGTCTACATGGTGACATGACTCATACAACTGGGTCCTACGATCAATGGCCACTGTTTTTACATAATTGATAGGCAATGAAAGATGATGGAAGGACGTGAGTGTTTGCAACTTAATGATGGTGACAATAGGGTTGAGTGTTTATGGGTAAGAATCGAAGGGAAAGCCAACAAGGTAGATCTGATGGTGGGAGTTTATTATAGATTGCCCAGCCAGGAAGTGGAAGCAGATGCAATTCTTTGTAAGCAGTTAGGCAAGATTTCACAATCCCTGCTCCTTGTTCTCAAGGAGTACCTTAACTTGCCAGATTTCTGTTGGAAATACAAAACAGTGGAGAGGGGAACAGTCCCAGAGGTTCATGGAGTGTGTGGAAGATAGCTTCCTGATGCAGCTGATGGGAAAGCCAATGACAGAAGGTCCTCTCCTGGACCTGCTGCTTGAAAACAGAGGTGGACTTGTGGGAAACATAATGATTTGAGGCCACCTTGGACATAGTGATAGGGAAATGATGGCGTTTTTAAATTCTTGGAGAAGTAAGGAAGGAGTTCAGTAGAACTGCCACCTCAAATTTCTGATGAGCAGACTTTGTCCAGTTCAGGAGACCAACAGAGTGCTTGAGAGGCAGTTCTGAAGGACAGTGGTGTCCAGGAAGGCTAGACATACTTCAAGAAGGAAGTCTTAAGAACACAGGAGAAGGCTGTCCCTGTGTTTCAAAAGACTGGGTATTGGTGAAGAAGACCAGCCTGGCTGAACAGGGAGCTTTGTCTGGGAGAAAAGGAGCCTACTGCCTTTGAGAGATGGGGAAGGCAGCTCACAAGGACTACAAAGATGTAGTGAAGATATGAAGGGAGAAAACTAGAAATGCCAAAGCCCAGTTAGAACTCAACTTAGCAACGGTGAGGGGAAAATACTGGGGTAAATGTGACAAAGGATGAGTAAAAGTACTCGATTACTGTGTTCAGTTTTGGGCACCTCAACGAAAGAAAGATATTAAGGTACTGAAGTGGGTCCAAAGAAGAGCAAGAAGGTTAGTGAAGGGTCTGGAGAACAAATCTTATTAAGAGTAGCTAAGAGAGCTGTGACTGTTTAATCTGTAAAAAAAGGAGGCCAAGGAGAAAAAATATTACTTTCAACAAATACCTCAAAGGAGGTCGTAGAGAAGTGGGAGTTGGTCTCTTCTCCATAGTAACAAGTGATAGGACAAGAGAAAATGTCAGTTTAGGGTAGACATTAGGAAAAACTTTATTGAAAGGCTCATCACAGTTTGGAACAGGGTGCCCAGGAAGGTGGTCGAATCAATTCCTGGATCTGTTTAAAATTTGTGTAAATATGGAGGTTATAGACATGGTTTAGCAGTGGGCTTGGGTCAATTTGGTTAATGGCCAGCTTGATAATCTTAAAAGTAATTTCCAACCTAAAGGATTCTATGGTTGTATCTCCTTCCATCAGCAGAGACTTTAGCTTTGCCATTATGATGAAAATGCCTTCTCTTTGAGGTATTGGAAAAAAAACCTCATCTAAATTCAGCGTACACACCCACCCTTTCCAAGTAGGCCAGCAGTGAAGACACCATGGACTTGCTGTATGGTGTCCTATACAGTATCCTTCCCAGTGATGGATACTGGGAAAGAATGCAGTTTCCAACATCTTTCATACAGTCAAGCAGGGGAATGAAAGAGTGAAATAGAGCCAGGTGGGCAGGCAGTGATTTTACGTTTCATGTCAGCAGCTTTGCGCCAACAATGAGCACCACATGTTGTTGCTTGAGTCGTGACACTGGCAGTTTGTGAAACCAGGCACGGGCTGGGGAAGAGTGGATTAAACCCCCTTCTCTTCTCAGTCAGTCTTTCACCTCCAAGTCACTGGAATTGGCACAAAGCTGCTGCTGGATCTCATGCTCCACAGACTGTCTTCAACTGTCCTGTTCCAGAAAAATCATGCTGCTCTCTGCCCAGACATCCCGCTCTTCAATGAAGACATTGGGAACCACTAGGTTTGCAGCCAGCTCTGTCTCTGTGACACTACATCTCTAGCCAGGTGTTCAGGTGGTCATTTAGCTTTTGAGTTTTGAATATTGCAATATCCAGCTTTGTATGGGTGTGCAGTGTTTGTAAGCTGCTTGCCACCAGCTGTACTTTATATTGCTGTGGAGAGATTTTAAAGTCACTAAGGTCTGGTCTGAATGCAAACTTCATGTTTATTGGTGGCCACTTACGGAGCGGGGTCCCATGACATGGAATATCAAAGCAGGCATTTCTTTGAAATTCAGGGCAACAAGAATACATCTGAAATACAGATAACAACAAAGCAGTTGATCCTGGGTCTACTTTTTGCAGAACTGAGACATCAGTAATGATGAAGAGGAAAGCTCAGCAAAGGCCAAGCTTGTAGCAGGGTGCAGGAAGCTGTACTGGGGGTGGGGCTGCCTCCATCGTTACTGCTTGTCCCTGCAGGCAGCTAGCTCCTTCAGCAGCACCTGCAGGAGGCAGACCCAGATCCAAAGAAGATATTGAGGGAGCCCTGTCTCTTTGCAACCAGATGCAAATGCTCGTAATATCAAACAGTGAAACTGAAAGGCAGTTATTCTCCTGTATTTAGTTTTTACTTAAGACAGAGAAAGCATAGGTCTGCAAGCCAAATATTGCTGTGCCATGCTGGCAGCATTTCTTGTAGATGACCTCAGCATTTGCTTACTCTGACATCACTGTCAGGAGAAATTAATTCAGGCTGGTGTCCTGTGAAAAGCTTCCTGGGCATATTTACAAAAGAAATAAGGGCATGTGTCTTCTGGACAAGAAGCTGCTATGTGCTTGTCTTTCCAAACTGTGAATAGTAATAAGGAGGGGGTTGAAGCATTACCTTTCATTCATCAGATTCACTTCTGATAATTTCCAGCATGTATTTTGTTGTGGGTTCAAGACCACAATTAAAGATAAAGGAAAAGAAAACAAAGCAGTTAGGTTTCAATGAGATCTCAGATAGAATTTGCTAGACAATGGATAGCTTAGGGAAAATGGAAAAGGGTTTATTAGCTCTATGACTGTATACAGAAAAGAAGAAAACTAGAAACTGTGTCACAAATGACATCACATATTCTGAGAAAAATTACATTCGGACACCAGGATCGTATCGGTCCTTAGGTCTTTTTTCACATTAGAGATCTGGGGGAAAAGAACATGTCAGTCAAGTAGAGATGAGTACTACCACCCTTTCTGTTATTCACGTATCAACCCTGCCTGTGAAATAGCAGCACCCAGACTGTTTCGCAGACTGGTGAACTCTTCAGCATAGCTTCTGCAGCGCAATGCTTATCGGGCAGGCCTGGTTCCTCAACAACGGAACTGCATCCCTCAGTGCAGGAGACATGATTTCAAACAAATAACCTAGACTCTGTTTTTCATCCCAAGGTTTAAGGATTCTCAAGTTCTTCTGCTTTCTTCAGCTAAGCACGGAGGAATTCTCCCCAATACTTAAGCACCCCCAGTCTTTCTCAGCAGCAGAATTGATAAACAGTCTCTCTTCCTGCTGATCAGTGCTCACTAAAATGGCAGCACTGGACCCTGGCCATGTGCGGGATCCAAGATGCAGACTGACCGCATGGCTGCGTCAGCAGGGGCCCCCCCACACACACTCTGCATGTGGCCAAGAGGGTTTTCCAGGACTCTCTCCTCTCCTCATCTCTCTCTCCTCTTGCCTCAGCTCCAGGAGAGAAAAAAGAGGAATCCCAGCAGCTCACCGCGAGTTGCTGAATGGCTGCTCCGTGATGGGGGAGAAGTGGTGGTAAATCTGCACTAAGGTCTTGCTTCTCCAAGCTGCACACAGCTGCTGCTGCCATGCTGGGGTCACTGCTGCCGCGCGGGGCTGGGCACTGCATCTCTTCCCTGTAGCGGCAGAGCCGGCGTCCTCCATCCCGCTGTTTATGGGAGTAGGGTGAACCCACTGAGCCCCCTCCATCCCATCTCCAACAGGGGAAGCAGGACAGAGAGCTGCCGCGAGACGTCTTCCCCCGCGGGAGATGTCTTCCACCCAGGGAAGGGGGTTGGGGAGGAGCTGAGATGGTCTGTGCTGGGGTAGAAAGATCCCAGTAGAAAGGGCTCTGGGTAACCAGCCCCTTTACCTTCTCACCTAGCAACACCCCTTAAGGGGAAGTATTTGGAACAGTGTCATCTCCTCCCAGGACACGTCACTAGGAGGGGGTCCTCTTAAAGCAACATAACTTTTTTTCTTCATGAAAACACAAATCTGTACATCTGAAAATTCTGGTGATTTTCAAACTGCAACAAGTAAAGAAGAGGGGGTTGAAGCATTGTCTTTCATTCATCAGATTCACTTCTGATCATTTACAGCATGTAAAGGAACGAGGGGCTGAACCCTGAGGCCTTCATATAATTTTCAATAGTCTTTATTTTTTTTTGGGAAATTCTGGAAAAGAGGTCTCCAAATAGTCTCAAAGCAACTTTAGTATTGTGCAAAAGTAAAAGTTGTGTGTTCAAGAATTGTTGTACAAAAGAGTGACAGTTAAAAAAGCAGGTAGAAATGGCTTCATGTGCCTTTTTCCTGAAATGAAAGGGGGTACTCTGAGCTGTATAATGCCCTTTAAATCCCAGTAGTAGCTTTGCACCTTTTTGCAAAGACTCCATCTCCTCAGAAAAAATTCCCAACCATATCTGAGTGAGCATTGTATCATAAAAGGAATGAAGCCATCAGAAGCTGGACTAGACTAATTCATACACTATGACAAACATATTGCGTGAACATGCTGTGCTAATTAGCAGAAGATTAGTATTTATACTATTAATAAAAACTGTCATGCACTTTTGAGTTTAAGTATTTAACAGAGCACAGCGCTATACCTGTGTTGCAGGCAGGCAACATGAAATCGCCAACTCAAATTGCAATTTGATCATATTCACCAGAAAAATCAGTCTGTCTAGGTCCCAAGAACTGCATTCTCCCAGTTCCTCTGAGATCTGAGAGAGACATGCTAATTTTTGTTGGTGGAGTGCAGTAATATTTCCTTTGTAGTAAGCAAAATGCAGATGCAATTTAACTACATACAGAAATGTATGAGAAAAAGGTTTCTAGTATTTCAGAACATCTCTATTTATTAATTGATATCCAGCTACAACTAGAAAGTGCTAATAATTAAGGCAAGTACCTCTCCTGCCACCAACCACCCTTTTTGCTACATGCCAAGACACAACTTGCTTTTGCAGAAGCCTCAATTTCTATTACAGCTACTCCTGTATTTTGATTCAGCTTCTAGATGTCTTTTCTCCACAGTTATGTCCAGCTTCCAACAAAAATGTATGGTCAACTAAAGCTTAGGCTTGTCTTTAGTGACTAACTCAAAGGCATGGCAAGCACGTGACTGCTGTGAAAATAGATGGTGGGCTTTGCAGAGTTAGGTTATTGATTCAACTCCAACCTTAACAATTCTAGGATTCTAGAGAACTGAATATGATACTAAGTGTAAGAAATACATGGAGATCCAAAACGTCAGTACTCTTTCTAGTTTCCAAAGGCTTACAGTACTGCTCTGAGTTACTTACAATCCTGCTCTAAGTTTGCAAACTTCACACAGTTATACAAAGTATGCTACAGTGATCTACAATATGGCTCGGCTCCTCTTGGCTCCTCTTTAAACAGAAGCCAAGTTCCATGCTTTGATTTTTTCTATACTGCTACTGCTGTTGCAACACAAAAAAAGATAATATCTATTCATGTTACAGTGGCTGCATGTCACACTTCTATAGCCCACTGGAGGAATATTATTAGGGGAGCTTCATCCACATAGAGGCTTGACATAGAATACTGTGATTCAAAAGGAAATAATGTTTCTACTTCTCTGCAATATGTATTTGCTATTCAGTGTAACTATTTTTTTTAGTATAACTGTAAAGAAGCTCATGAAAAATATCCAAAGGTGAAACTTTTTAAATATAATCAGCCCATGTGTTTTGCTGGTGCCTCACTTGTTACTGTGCTTACAGTACTCTTGCAGTACCGCAGAACTGTTAAAAAGCAAGAGGTATAGGCTTCCTGTATTTGATTTCTATTGAAGTCACTGTGAGTGATGTTTGAAATGAAGTGGGGGCTTAGGTAAATAAGAGCATTGCAGAAGTTTACCATGGGGCTTGGGAAGACACATCAGACATCTTGTTTGCATGGACCCCAGAGAGCCTGAGGAATAAATGCAACTAACTCTTCCTTTCTGCTGGCTCTCTCATGCCCAAGCAAAGTGCAGACAAGGGCTTGGTTATCTGAGGCTGAACTAAGTCACAAGATAAGTTGTGAGAGATGCTCTTTGGGCAGGGAAACAGACATAGTTGTAGTACTGTTAAACAAGCATCCCATTGTTTTGTCAGGGTTGAATACAGTACAGTCAAAATCAACTTCTTATGTGAAGCTAATATGCAGAGGGACAGCTCTGGTTTGCATTGTTACTATGCAGCACAAATTTTCCCACCAGAAAGAAAAAGGCTGAATTTCATTCAATTTCTCTTACATATTGTAAGAGCTGGTTATGGGCCTCTTCCCTCTCATAGTTTTGTATCTGGGAAAATGCAAGGAGGTTTCATGTTACTTAGTTTGTGCAGAAGTGCTGTGGAAACAGGTAAGAGCATCACACTCTCGCTTCCGTGGCTGCATGCTGGCATTGTTACCTAGCAGATTACCAGCAGAAACAATGGGAATGCTTGCAGAATGGGCTGCACTGCTTCTCCATCCTGTTCACTGGAGGAGGAGGCTCTAAACTTGTCAAATTGTGTAGTTCCAGAGCCACCTCTGCTCTTAGGTGGATGGGATATGAAATCAATGGGACAGAGTCCTGCAGACACTTACAGCTTTAGCGATGCTGTAAAGGTTTGCAAGCCAAAAAATTTAAATCTCACAAGCTTACACAGATTCCAGAAACAATTTTTATCCAAGTCAGCAGAAACATTTCCTGATTCCATAACTGAACACTGTTTTCATTTGTATTTTAGACATTCTCTGTGTTTTACCATTTTTACAGCAATTAACATTATGGTACAAATGAGAACATGTTTCCTAACAAAAAAGAACTTATAAGTTCTTTACTAAAGGAGAGAACACTCTGGATCTCTGAAAAGAATTCATTCTGTTCTAACTAAATCAGTATGTCCTTTCCTATTAACTCAGCCTATTAACTAATTATGACTCAGGAACTGGAAATAAGGACCATTTTAATATGAATTTTTCAAATGAATGTCACTTGTGACTGGTCTTCTAAAACTTCTCATTTCTACAGACATGCTTCTGGATTTACTGTAATACTACATGAAGCAGTTGAGCCAAATTCTGATCCTTATCTGCCAAAAGACTTTGAGGACATCTTTTCCTAATATTTGAATATTTGTAGTTCTGGCTCAGATCTGAAATTTCAGGCTGATGTAGGATGGCTTTCATTTTCCTTTTTTCATTTGTCATCTATGGATTCAAGCTTGAATTTCTTTGTATTGCTTAAATATCTGAAGGGAAATAAAGGGCAGTTGGCAGCATTCGTTGCTGACAGGTCTGTGTCAGCAGCACAAGCACAGTATCTGTGCCCTGCCAGTAGACAGAAATCAGACATCCTGACTTGTTTCATTCCCACATCACCTCAGACAGAGGTGTTACTATATGAAACTTGATTCTGAGGGGGAGTTGTAAGTTTAAAACTCTCTGAAATTCAGAGATGATAGAGCAAAACCACATCTGCTGTCTCCGTATGCTGCCCAGTCCTGGCACCACCATGTATCAGTCAGTGCAGATATGGTCACAACCAAAACTCCAAGACTCCTGCTGGCCCAAGTGCCCTCTTGTAGAGACTTAAGCCTGCAATTTTGTCTTGCAGCTTCCAAGACAAATATCACCAAAATTTTTAAATCATCACACCTGAAATTACACATATGTGCCTTTCTTAGTCCAGCCAAAATAACTATAGCATTCATAGGATCAGATTTCTGCATGATGATGCTGACGAAGTCAAACTTCTACAAGAAACAGGCAGAGTTTACAGAGTCCACCCACCATCCGTGTATGCAAGTCAAGCATTATCTGCTGCACTCTGGGATCACAAACAAATCTTTCTTGATGTGCAGTATTCAATGCACAATAAAGGAAACAACTTCGAAATATCAGCTCCTGTACTATGTAGTGTAGCAGAGAGAGGCTTCTTTTAAACCATAAGGGGTAATAGGTATAAGCACTCTGAGCCCTAAGAACAGTCAGAAACTAAACACTATTAACAAAACTGCCTGTTAAATGTTTACCAACTCTCTTTACTTTAAAAAAAAATAAATTTCAAAGTCAAGACCTGGTCAGACCTGAAAACTGCGAAAATAAAACATTTCAATCACACTTTTAACTTTCACAGCAAAACTGTCCACTATCTTTGGCTTCCCTGCTAACCTCTCCTTGAAGGGAGCACAGCTCATTGCAACAGTACGCTTCAGAGAAATTTTAGTCTATCACTACCACTCCTGCAATTCACAGGTGTCCTGTCTTGCTGCAGCTGTAGCTGCTTGATCCAACGTTCCTCTGCTCTTACTACAAAGCGCAAAGGCACATCACAAACTCAAATTCCATGAGGAAGGCAACTCTCAGAAGCATATTCACAGGACTTTAGGGATTGGAAGGGACCTCGAAAGATTGTCTAGTCTAATCTCCCCACCACAGCAGGATCACCTAGGGCAAGTTGCACAGGAACATGTCCACACAGGTTTTAAATGTCTCCAGAGAAGGAGACTCCATAAACCTCCTGGACAGCCCTTTCCAGTACTCTGTCACCCTCACTGTGAAGAAGTTCCTACTCATATTTATATGGAACCTCCTGTGTTCCAGCTTACACCCATTGCCCCTTGTCCTATTATTAGATGACATTGAGAAAAGCCTGGCTCCATCCTCCTGACACCCACCCTTTCCATATTTATAAACATTTGCAAGGTCACCCTTCAGTCTCTTTTTTTTCCAAGCTAAAGAGACCCAGGTCCCTCAGCCTATCCTCATAAGATGGATGTTCTACTTCCTTCATCATCTTAGTTGCTCTGCGCTGGACTCTCTCCAGAAGTTCTGTGTCCCTCTTGAGCTAAGGGGCCCAGAACTGGATACAATATATTAACACTATACTAGCACAATATACTAACCACCCTCCTTCTCATCAACCCCGAGATGCCATTGGCCTTCATAGTCACAAAGGCACATTGCTAGCTCATGGTCATCCTGGTCTCTACCAGACCCCCACGTCCCTTTCTCCTATGCTGCTCTCCAACAGGTCAGTCCCCAGCCTATGCTGGTACCTGGGTTTATTCTTGCCCAGATGCAAGACTCTACACTTACCCTTGTTATAGTTCAGTTTCTCCCTGCCCAGCTCTCCAGGTCTTGCTGAATGGCAGCACAGCCTGCTGGTGTGTTGGCTGCTCCTCCCAGCTTTATGTCATTAACAAACACGCTGACAGTGCTCTCTAATCCCTCATCCAAGTCATCAATGACTATGTTGAATAGTACTGGTCCCACTACCAACCCTTGGGTGACTCCACTAGACACAGGCCTCCAACTAGACTCTGTCCTATTGACCACTACTCTCTGGCTTCCATCCTGCAGCCAGTTCACGATCTACCTTCCCACCCAGCCGTCCAGACTACACTGCCTGAGTTTGGCTGCAAGCATGCTGTGTGCAACTGTCAAATGCCTTACTGAAGTCAAGACAGACCACATCCGCTGCTTTGCCATCATCTATCCACCTGGTTATGCCCTCATAAAAGACTATCAAGTTGGTTAAGCATGACCTCTCCTTCACGAAGCCATGCTGACTGCCCCTAATGACTCTCTTGTCCTTGATGTGACTAGAGACAGCATCAAGGATAAATTGTTCCATCACCTTTCCTGGGATGGAGGTGAGGCTGACCGATCTATAGTTGCTTGGGTCCTCTTTCTTACCCTTTGTGAAGTCTGGAGTGACATATGCTATCCTCCAGTCCCTAGGCACCTCACCTGATGCCCATGACTTTGCAAAGATGCAATGACTTCTGCCGTCTCCCTTAGAACTCACATGTGCACACTTGTATCTCCCATCTTTCAAAAAACATTTTGCTTAAGTGTGTTCTGCTGGGCTTATCTTTATGGTGACTCTAATGAACTAGCTCTCTAGTAAGAGCCTAAATCTCCTGAAAATATCTTTAGATATAGTGATACCTTTTCTATGTATTAGTAGATAAGGTTTAATCTCTTGCCATAACTGAAAACATCACACTTGCAAATTAGTATCCTTGATTTTGAAACTAGGGTAGCAAGGTTTTCTCTCCAGACTTTTGAGTTTGATACTGCAGAAATAGGCAGTCACTTACTGTACTTTAAAAGGTGGTCATAAGTAAGACTAGACGGGAAGCGCTATTTTAGGCGATCTAAAACAACAAGTACAGTTGCTGCATTAAGGATATGCTGGTTTTACTCACTGATGTCACTGCAAGTAACATAACCCCCCCATCCCCAGCAACAAAGACAAGTCAGAAAGCCATGACTACAGTTATGATTATTTGCAAAGCAGAATAGTTATCAAAATGAGACTAGAGTCATAGAATCACAGAATCATTGAGATTGAAAGAGACCTCCAAGATCATCAAGTCCAATGGTAAACCAAATGCCACCATCCGCACTAACCCATGTTTCCAAATGCCAGATGTACACACTTTTTGAACACCTCCAGGGATGAAGACACCACTGACTATTCCAATACTTAACCACTGTTTCACTGAAGAAATGTTTCCTACACTTTCCTAATTTTTTCCTATACACATGTTTAAACCATGCTAAACATAATGGGACAACATAAGGAAACCTCTCCTGGACTGCAGTGATAAACCCCTAGCGTTACCAGGACTGTGGAGTCAGCAAAATTCCACAGCAGCTGGGCTAATGCCAACATACAGGTAAGGCTCACATGCAAGTTCAGGGTTTTATTTGTCTGCTTGCATTAACTGAGGTGAGATCAGGTATCTCTGCAAAGCTTGCAGAATTCACACACCGTTGCTTGACAAATTTGCTTTCATGTTTCCTTTAATTTTCTCATATTAACAGAGGAAAGAAGAGAGATGACCTGGTGTTTCTTGGCCCACCTCTTGGCTGAGCACTGTGAGCACAGATGCTGCACTTTTCAAATCTCAGACCTGCTCCACCTACAGCATGCTGAGCTTGGTGGACATCCAGGTTGTTGTAGTAGTGATGCACAAGGCAGTTTCTCCACTGTAAATCCCCAGAAGCAGCAAGGAAGGACCAGATCACCTGGCAAGCAGAATTACCTGATCATGGGCATTCATGACAGTATGAAAGCAGATGTAATGGTTTGAGAGTTTTGGTGATGTTTGTCTTGAAACTGCATGCCAAAATCGCAAACTTAATTTGTGCATCTCTATGAGCATAATGGATTTGGCCTGGCAGAGGTGGTTTGGAGTTTTGGTTTCAGGTTCCCGCCCCACCTTCTTCTCCTTCCACTCCATATTAGCTTCTCCTCTGTATTTTGGAGGGACAGCACATACCACTGAGTCCAGGACTCGGCAGCCATCTTGACCAGGAAACATGATGAATAGAGAAACAGCATGGTACCTCAAGGAACAGTGGAAGCAAAGTTTTGTCTGAATTCTATGGTTTGCTGAAATGAAGAGAGTTCATGGACATAGGATTAATCATTTTGGAATGGAGGACTGATGTGGAAGCATGTGGAATACAGAAGTGGACTTTAAAATGCTCATGAATGCTGAGGGTTGTCTGCATGGACTTGATGGACAGCAGCAGGAGTGACCTGAAGTTTCTTCATTTTTTAGAGTTCGGACATGAAA
Organism: Rhinopomastus cyanomelas; assembly: GCA_013400115.1. Classification (NCBI taxonomy): domain Eukaryota; kingdom Metazoa; phylum Chordata; class Aves; order Bucerotiformes; family Rhinopomastidae; genus Rhinopomastus; species Rhinopomastus cyanomelas. The sequence goes on from VXBP01008116.1 coordinate 164,194, forward strand.
GTTTTGTCTCATGTAAGAATCTGTGATTATGTCTTCATGTGGAGTTATTATGTGATGTGAATTCTTTATATTGGTCTTTATGAGGCATGAATTAAATGTAATTTTTTCACAAATTGAAATATTTTTGGTTTTGCCTGCAATTGCTAAGTGTTTTTTCCAAACCATTCTTGTTGCTTTGGTTTTATTTTGGCCCATTAGCATGTTAAATTATTGGGCATTTTTTTTAACCTTTGACAATAGGATTAGGAGAGAAGATGTGTTTTCAGGAATGAACAAGATATCTTCAGGTAGCAAAAGCATCCCACATACCTTAAACACGTTTGACCTATGCCCAAGAGATCCTCTAGAGCTCTAAGGAAACTGCTTTTCTTGTGCTGACTAAAACATTGACCGAGTAGGTTAAAAAGTCTTGCAAACCCTTTGCATCACATGCTTCACTAAGCACAAGCAGCTGAAAAATATTTGAAAAATTAGACTAGAGTGCCCACAGTAGTGGGTGAAATAGATCAAACAAAAGCCTGCAAATAGAGTCATAGAATCATAGAATCATCATGGCTGGAAAGGACCTCCAGGGTCATCAAGTCCAGCCCTTTCTCCTAACCACTAGACCATATCCCTAAGCACCACATCCACCCATTCCTTAAACACCTCCAGGGATGGTGACATCACCACCTCCCTGGGTAATCCATTCCAGTATTTAATCACCCTCGCAGTAAAGAATTTCCTTCTAACATCCAATCTAAACCTCCCCTGACGCAACTTGAGGCCATTTCCCCTTGTCCTATCATCACTAATTGGA
>VXBP01008117.1:0-125114 GCA_013400115.1 Rhinopomastus cyanomelas
ATATATTTTATATATACACTCTTATGTCACACGCATAAAATGTAGGTATTGAATTTTATCCACACTCTAAGATCAACCAATTAACCTCTCTATCTGTGAAAGGGATTTTAGAACTCAAAGTGAATATTATTGCCACTCATCTAATTGAAGATGTAAAATGTTCTGTAAGTCTAGGCAAAAGATTATTCTGTTCTGCTTAATTTATAATACACATTAGTCATATATTTGCATAAACACTAACCACATCTAATATGAGGTGGGGGGGAGTGGAACAGGATTTGTGAGCAGTGTTTAGTATTTTCAGTTCCAGGGTTCCTGGTTAGGTTTTCACTTTTAGATATTTAATATTTTTCTCTTTAAATCAAGGTACAATAAATTAAAAGTGTAAGCAGGTTTATATAAAACTAACAGTGTGAAAGTATTAGAAAAAGAGAATTACCTTCTTTAATGGGACTTCTAAAACTTCAATTAATAACTGATTAGTGAGTCCTTACTCTGTAGATCTGTAACCTACTCTTACAGATGCTGTATCTGTTTCAGAAAACATTCTGTTTAGAAACATGTGTGTTTTATTTTAAAGTGCATGTTTGTTTTAAGCAGATAGTCTCTATTTCTTCTGCCTGTTGTCATTATAAGTGGTTTTGCATGTGGCTGTGGCTGCGTGTGTGTTCTGTTTATGAATCTTTGTGGAGAAAATAGGTTTTGTAGCGGGGGGGAGGGATACATCATTATTTGCATCTTTAAAATCCTGTTTTGTATTACTGTGGCCAGTTTTAATTTCTTGCTGTTGTGGGTAGAGCATGCAACTTACCTGGAACACAAATTCTACTTGGTCTTGACGCGATCGCTTTGTGTGAAGCAGAATGCACTTTAAAATGGTCATTTTCAAAACTCTTTAATATTATTTTCATTTGTTTCAACAATGTAATTTTTATTTTTAATGTGATTCTATCAGGTTATGATTCTGCCATTTGTATAAATTCATATATAGTGATGTAGTTTTTCATTACTGACCTGTAATGATGCATCCTGAAAATGTGCTGTCACTTAAAAGTGTATGTACTTCATTTAGTTAGGAGACATATGTCTGTGATCACTAAAAAAAAGTAGCAGAAATTACAGTATAAAGAGCAAGAGGCAGACAGAGTCATTAGGTCTGAAGTATAGCTACCTTGGCTATATAAAATAATTACAAAGTAATCAGAAAGTCTTCCTTGTTTTCTAGTATATTAAAGGGATGTTGTACAAATGTGATGCAGGGACATGGGGCAAGTTTATTTAATGCCACTGCAGTCGTGGTTAGGAAATCTGCAACATCTGCAGCTTGTGTGTATGTATAACACAGTCCAGTGGATCTCTGGCCTTGTAATTATTCTTAGTATATATTACCTTTAAACTTCTATTACCATAGTCCCAAGGATCCCTGCCTTAGAAGAAGACTCTGTTGTATCATTTGCTATGCAAATGGAGGGAAAATATATTTCCTATTGCACAACCTTAGCGATCAAGCAGGGGAATGCAGGTAAGAATGAACAGGATGAGAAAGCAGAGCAGTCAGTGACAGCAGCCTGGGCAATGATCTTGAGGCATCTATGGTCTCATGCAGGTGATAAGTTTTGGCCTGGCTTTTTCTCTTCTCACAAACATTATAGCAGTACAGTTGTAACGGAAGGATTGAGAACAAACATAGGGAGAAATAGTAATTTTAAAGGTAATAGAAATGTCATTGTAGGGAGAGTCTGAAAGTCCCCCCAGCTGTGATGGGCTAGTAAGAGAGAGGGAGAAAAAGCTATTTGGTTAGTAGATTTGACTGGTGAAAACTTGGTTTCTTTGGCTGGTCACACCTACTTGTCAAGAGCTTGACTGATTGACTGAATAAAAATTGGCCTGGCCTTGAAAATGAAGATGAGCAACTGAAATTTGACATGGAGGAGGAATGGAAACTGGTGGCGGAAGTGAAAGAAGCACTGGAAGCAGAGGGATAAGATGCCCGGACCACCTGCTATAAAAAAGACTGGTTTTGTCAAGGTCAGGGTAGAGATTGAGTCACACTAATCGATAAAAAAGCTGATGAAAGGTCTCGACAGGAGATTTACATATCAGTTGATATGAGAGTCTATGTTTCAGTGTTGAAAAAGAACCTAGTTTGGAAACAAAAACCTGAAAATCGTGCTTAGATGATGCAAAACCTGCAGTAGAAAAAAGAAAGGTAATGGGAAGAGTTAGGGATGGTAGAAAGTTGAAGAAATCTGTTCTAGGCTTGTGGAGCCTGAGTGAAGGTTATATGTTTTCAGACATGTCCCTGCAAGAGACCAGACTTCCTAAATGATGTCTTTTCTCTTTGAAAATTGAGTCCACTGTTGATAGTCCCACCTAATTCTTACGATGGATAAATATTTAACATGGTGAATCAGGAAGCTGGAACAAAGCTGGTCAGCCCAGATTTAATGTGAAAACCTTCATCTGTCACATATGCCTGCTAAGTAGTGTGTTATGATAGATAAAGAAGACAAGAAACATCAAAATAAAATTATGCTTGTTCTCCTGATGATCAGAAGCTCATGGAAGAAATTTTTTCAGGTTTTCTTTTATTTAGGCAAATGGCTGCACATTCTGATAAATAAGCACTCAATGTTTTTCATTAATTTGACTGTAACAGCACAGTGCTTGAATATTTGAAAGTGTGGTAGATCTAAGGCTTAGTCGTTGAACTTGTAGACACAATGATGGAATGTGTTAAAACCAATTGTTGAGTTCAGTGCTAGTGATGGACTTAGAGATGTAAGAGTAATCTAACTATTTGCTTTCGTGGAAAACATTTGCAATGACAGCCTTATAAGGCACTGAGAGATTTTTATCTGTGTATGTTTTGTGTGTACACCTCGGTGCATACAACTTCTTTCTTCTTGTCTTTTTCTTTTCTCTTTCACTCTCTCTCTCTATATATATATATGTGTGTGCATCAGGAGTTGGAAAGGACCTCAAAAGGCCATCTAGTCCAACCTCTTGCCCGTACAGGATTACCTAGATTAGGTCACACAGGAACTAATCTAGGCTGGTTTTTAATGTCACCAGAGAAGGGGACTCTGCAACCTCTCTGAACAGCCTGTTCCACTGCTCTGTCCCCCTCACCATAAAAAATACTTACCTTATGCTTAGATGGAACCTCCTATGCTTCAGCGTGCACCCGTTGCCCCTTGTTCTATCATTGAGTGTCACTGAGAAGAGCCTGTGTGTATGTATGTGTGTCTATATCTGTACATATATACACACACACGTACATATGTGTACTTATGCACAATTCTTAAGTCATGCTTGAGAGGCAGTGAAGGCCTCCTGCCAGGTTGTGACATGTGAATAGGGAGATAGCTGATTTTAATGAAGTCTTTATAAAATCAGGGACTCTCTTTATCAGTTCCAAGAATGGGCTTGTATTCCAGATCATATGTCTATAATTTCAAATTGTATTCAAATCTTTTTTTGTATTTCAAATTCTAGCTCTTCCTTCTACAAACCCTTTCATTTTGAAGGAGCTAGTCTGGTAGTATGGCAGTAACCTGTTCAGTTGTGGTCTTAGTGTGGTAGATGCAGCGTGGTGATTCTGAAGTTGGCGTTGTCCAAGGATCACAATGGTGACTGATGATATTAGACTTCTCCAAATGAAGAAAAAGGTCCATTAAGATTTTCACTGGGTATTTATCAAAGTGGTTTGGTTTGGTTCTTTACTGTTTCCTATTGCAATGATGCATAAATGCTGCACAAATACCTACACAGCAACTGGTCTCATTTCTTTCTTAAGAACTTAATTTCAGGTCCTGCAAATAAAGACACTTGCTTGCACCACTCTGAACCCATTTAATCTCTGTTCTAGATTTCTTCACGTTTACCTGCTTTTCCTGAGGGCCTTATTGATAAGACTGGATTTGCACTGCATAGATTCAGGGTCAGCATTATATACTCAGCGTTTTCCAAGGCTGTTGTCTTACATGTGCCGTGGAGAGAGAAAGCAATTAGATAATTCTGTATGTAATCTTCTCTCTAAAGTGGAGAGAGAAACTGCTTGATGCAGGAAAATAGTTAGACATTGATACAGTTCATAAATTCATAGATTTTAAGGATGGAGGATGGCTAAATAATCATCTTTCATACTATATAAAAGAAAGCCAGTGAATCTTGCTTAATTACTTTAGCATTTACCACACTAAGTTTTTTGCATGAAAGCATTTTTTCCTGAAAAACACCCACCATTTGTTTGAAGGTATCAAGAGTTGGAGAAGTTCCCTTCCTTCCCTAGTAATCATTCCAAATGTGAAGCAGTGCATTTAAAGTAGTAGGAAATCATGTATTTACTCTGAGTTTGCCTGGCTTCCAGGTTCAATCCTAAATTCTGTATATTCCCTTTACTGACAGAGGAGAGACTGCAACTGGAACCTTCTTCCATGACAACATTTAGGACCGTAACTAAAGTTCTTTTCAGTTTTATTATCATAACTGAATTCCTTAAATCCCTTGTTGTAAAATACAGTTCCATGCCCCCGGTTTGTAATTTTTTTTCTGTGGTCCTTCTCTGTACTCTTAAATTATTCAAAATCTATTTTAAAATATGGAGGGGAGAAGTAAGCTCTTTGAATTCAGTTTGGTTTTGTGTTTCAGGGGAGTGTGATTCACAGGTGATTCACAAAGATTATGCAAGACATCATGAGGCAGCTTCTGTGTTGCTTTTGTGTTTCATGTCTGCAAAGTCCATCGCAGTGTGTCATACCAACCTTGGTTTACTTTCTTGGTCTAAATAGAAAATGCGGCAAAGAATCAAGAGTAAGATAAAGTCTCCTGAGCACCCATGTTTTATATTTTCCTCCTCCAAAATATGCAGTTCCCACAGCTGAGATCAACAGAAGAGTAAATAACATTCACAAGTATAAAAACTTCTGCAGACCCTGAAAGTTGTTACCACAAGTGATAACCCCAGTCTGCCACCTCTCTCTCGTGCTGACGACATTGACATCTTCACAGCAGCCCTTAATGTAGACTAAAGAGAGTAAAGCCCTCATTCATACCTTTGAATCCTCTTTCTCATGCCATGTATCCATTCTGTAATCACACAGTCAGTCAGATGACTGCAGCTCCATGTCTAGAGGTGGGATGATAGTTTTTTGCTGCCTATAAGTAGCAGTGATCCCTGCTAGATTTTCCTGTTATGATTTGATGGTGTTTGTCTTTAAAATGAGATGTGTCCTAAAAGGCATGTACTTCAAAGTAGTTTACCTAATTTCTGAGCGTGTTTCGGTGTGACCCTCTGGCAGAAGAAATGTTGGAATCCATTTTTTTTGCACCTGTCTGAAAGACTGACACCTGAGGTGCATTGTGTGAGTTCTAGGGATTTGTTGTTTTCTGAGGCACAGGCATCCTGAAGTCTTGTCTGGAAACTTAGCAAGTGCCGCGTGCAAAGTGGAAGACTGGGATGACGGGATAAGACACTGTATATCTCCTTTCAGCTGCATCTAACGTTGAGAAACAGCGATACGAGGAGATGCCACATGTAGCAGAACTATAACTGTAGCCTAGTGGGATTCCTGCGCTTAGCTGTAGCAAACAGGGCCAGGAATTATGATCTAATTATTGGCAAAAAACGGGCATGCGGGTAACATTGCCTTGATCAGAAGGGTCGTTTCACATAATTAAGTTGACCACAGAGAATAGCTTGATGAAAATAGTGCTAAAGATTTGTTCTGGGCCTCCCACTGCAGCGCATGACGAGTCAAGTTCTTTATTCATTAATTTTTTATTTATCTCTGCTATCAAAGTCAAAAGCTCTTACCAAGAAGAGGCCAGTTGATTTCAGCCAGTGCCTCACCCCACCAGCCCATGTTTTTAGGGAACTTGACCATTCACTTGCTCTATAGCCTCCATTTCAGAGACTGTCTTGGTGTGCAACCAGTACAGCTAGGAAAATGATTGCATTGCTTGTTTGTCAGCCTCACAAACTTAACATTTATTTTCATAGGTTCTAATCCATGATAGCTAAGAAAAGTAGCTTTCCCTCCACTTTTATATGTGAGGATGTGAGCTATCTGTCCTGCATCAGACTGCTTCTGCCTACTTCAGCTTGCTGTCTTCAGACGTGTGCAACATCACACGACTGCCAAGAAAGCATGAAAAGTTCTTGGGTTATCACTACCTGCCCCATGTGGCAAGTACATTCCAGGTCTTTAATAGGTCAGAATTTAGTTACAACTATGAAATATGGTGTTTCAGAAAGACAAGAACCATCATTCTTATCTATATGGACATCAAAACAAGCACTGAATTGTAATGAGATTTCTCAGGCCATCTTTCTTCTTGTGTGTCTCTCAGCTGGAACCCCTGTGTTGTCACAATACTCTGGAAGGCTAAAAAGAGCTTAATGCTAGATTTAATTTTTGAAGTGAACAAAAATGAAATAATTTTATCCATCAGGAATTGTTTCATTTCCTTTCTGCACATCCAGGGTGGAGAGTCTCAACTAAGGGTGCCGGGCAGAGTATCTTTTCGGTGTTTTACTCCTGGGTTTACATTGCCAGTGAACTCTTGTGTATTTTATTTCTGTGCATTATACTGAGGAAATCCAAACTGTCTTGATAGGGTGGTCAGTGGCTTCATTATCAGTTTGGGTTCTAGGAACCCATTTTGCTACTATGTGACCTTTCATAGGAGTCAGTAAAGTCAGTGGATTTGTGCTGGTGTATAACTGGAATAACTCAATAATGAGTGAGGTCTCAGAAAACAGCAGACAGCAAAATGTCGGTATGTTTATCCCTTTATAAAGGTTATGGCAGCTTCCATTTGTATGGGTCAGGGACTTTCATACTGGTTTATTTAAACCTTGCTTGAACATTTTATTCTGTGTGTGAATCATATAATTAGGATCTTTTTATATTAAATTTACACTCAAATCCTTCTTTAAATTACTGCATTCATAACATTTTGAACCCAGAATGCTTTCTTATTCTTTCCCTACCCACTTGGGGTTTGCATGGGATCTCAGAAGACTGTACTGTTTGCACTAAGGGAGTTTTAGGCTGGACATTAGGAGGAATTCCTTCACTGAAAGGGTCATTGGGCATTGGAACAGGCTGCCCAGAGCAATAGTGGAGTCACCATCCCTGGTGCTAGTGTTTAGAGACAAGGTTTAGTGGTGACCTGGCAGTGCTGGATCAAAGGTTGGACTTGATGATTTTAAAGGTTTCTTCCAGCCAAAGAGGTTCTGTGACTCTGTGATCCTTCATGCTACAGTGCCAAGGCACAGCTGGGTGAGTGTACGGGTATAGGAGCAGCCCCTGCTCAGAAACACCTTGTTGGCACTTTCTTCAAACCTCTGTGTTTTACACAACCACATTTATTGCTATTACTATTGCAATGCATCTCTCAGTGTGAATGTATTCAGGGCATCAGGAATGTGGTAGCATTCCATTTTGTGTTGTCCCAAATGCTGCTGTTCCTGTCTGCAGTTCACACAGTTCACTCTTCCAGCCCTGTGCATTTACCAGCCATTCAAGCTCCATGCAGTATTCACACAGATATTATGTAAAATAAATTTTTTTAATGCATTATTAAGACCGTGGGGGGCTGTGAGTGGATTATTACAATCTGTCTATCATGGTAATGACACCTGTTAGAGGTGTGGTACAAAAGGCAGTGACAGGCAGTGTAATTTAGTAATTGTAGCTATTGTGCTGTGTCGCTGGTCAGTTCACCAGGCAAGTACAAAGAAGCCAGTGTTAAGGCTAAGCAGGGGTGGGTAAGCTTAATAGAGAGTGCTAGTGCTTTGCTGAAAGAAACTTTTGGTGGAGGGCTAACTCCCAGGGGAAAGGAGTTAGAATGGGTTGAAAAGAGCGAACAAAAAAGTATAAAAATGGTACAGGTTTTCCTCTTGCCATTCTTAAAGTGACAGGGGACTTCTGGGGATGAGCATGGCTTGTTCCAGCGGTACAAGGAGGTCAGAGAGGGGAGGGAAGCCGCCTGAAATACTGGGAGGGCACTAACATATTCCAGCTGCATAACTGGTGTAAGCCCAGGCTAGTGTTTGTCTCTTTCTCCATCTTGCTGAACATCACAGCTGGATGTGGCAAAATTGTTTTCCTGTCAAGGTTGAGATCTCTTTAGCTTGGAGGAGACTGAGGGGTGACCTCATTGATGTCTACAAATATGTGAATAGTGGGTGTCAGGAGGATGGAGCCAGTCTCTGCTCACTGTCATCTAATGATAGGACAAGGGGCAATGGATGTAAGCTGGATTGTAGGAGGTTCCATACAAATATCAGAAGAAACTTCTTCATGGTGAGGGTGAGAGAGCACTGGAAGGGGGTGTCAGGGAGGTTGTGGAGTCCCCTTCTGTGGAGACATTTAAAACTTGACTGGATATGTTACTGTGTGACTTGTTCTAGGTGGTCCTGTTCTGGCAGGGGGTCTGGACTACGTGATCTTTCGATGTCCCTTGCAACCCCTAAGGTTCTATGAGTCTGTGATACTGTGAGATAAAGGGTAACAGGGTCAGAATGGAATTTTGCAGAAGCTGCAGGGAAGTATGCCTGCTGGCAGACCATAAACCCGTGCCTTGGACAAATCAGTGTATGCATATATGAGCATCCATTTGGATGGCAGGCCTGCCAAGTGCTAATGTTTTAAGAGTTACCTAAGGTCTGAAAAGTTAACTAAGGTCTTCAGTGATTGGCATCTTTCCTGATATATAGAAGCCACTGAATATATAATGGTATATAACATTCATGAACAATTTTTTATGTTAGAGATAACGAATCTAAGGGTACAAGAATAATTTGTTAGTAGTTTCTTCATGTCTTTGTTTTGTAAGGTCTTTGGAGCACAGATCTCATCCTCCGTGCCTTGGATACAGAGGAGTGAATACCCAATACTTTCTTAATTATTTCTGATCATTTTGTGAGCCAAAGAATAACACAAATACTGCATTAAATAATATTTTCCCTGATGCAGTATCCCTGTAGACCCACTAAGGGATATGTAAAATGTGTAGTCATTAATTAATTTTCTGTCACAATTAATTCTCTAATTGTGAGAATGCTGAAATACAGCATTATACAAGACCTATAAATAACAGACCTGTATATATAAACTTCTTATAGCAGACCTATTCTTTTTTTATAAAGTACTCTGAGGTTGTCTTTATCTCTCCTCCCAGCACCTCCCACCTGGATATTTGATTTTCCACAGAGCATACTAGTCTTTCTTCATGTGAACCTGTAATTATTGAACAAATTGTTGTCACATTGAAGAACCTCTCACACGTTTATAAGGATGCATTAGAAAACAATAGTCTTCAAAGATAAGTAGTGGACCCAGCACTGGAACATATTACGGCCAGATTGACTCATTTAGCAGCTTTAAGAGAACAAGGAAGTAGCCTGAAGTTAACAAAGGTCTGCACAGCAGGGCATTTATGCTAGCAAATACTAATTCACAATTTCTAAACAGTATAAACAGATTTGCAGGCAACACCAGGCATCCCATTTAAAGGGATTAGGTGTGCCACTTACCTATTGTCTGGGCTGAGGAATGTGGGGTGCTCAATATGTTCCTTGCAATTAGCCCAATTAGGCAGACACACCCTTTGTGCAAAGCCAGTTACAGGACACTTAATCCATTGAGAGGAAAGGTAATATTCTGTGAATTTGGGAGCTTGTCCCTTGTTGTTCCTTGCACCTTTGCTGATTCCACAACGCAGTGTTAAAGTGACCTCACCTTGTGCATCAGTCAGCTGCCTGATGAAGTGCATTTGGCTTGTATAAACTATGCAAAGTAGTGTAGTGACTGTTGCAGTCAGCTGATGAAATGCTGCAACGAGCTTCACAATCTGAGCAATACCAAGTGCTAACAAATGGGTCACCCCCTGGTCTAACGCTAAGTGCAGGGTGACGCTTTTCTGTGTTCAGAGTGCAATGCCCATACTAGTAAATTTAACCCAGCAAGGGTTAAAAAAACAGCAGAGGATGCATGTGCTTTACATGCTATTGTCACTAGTTTCTGTGGGAAGTGACTCGCATTACACTGGAGCTGCAGAATCCCTGCATTCTTTGTATCTTGCTGTCATTCAGGTGGTAAAGGCCTTTCCCAGGCTCCTTCAGCTGGTTGGAGGGTCAATACTGTAAAGTCCCTCTGAGCCTTGGAAGGAAAATAAAGTCCCAAAGGCACCTTCCTAGAAAATTCTTACAAAAGAAGGCTGTGTAAAAACAGAAGAAGAATGAGCTGGTCTTCTGCCAAGTACTCACATATAGAATCATAGAATCATTAGGGATTGGAAGGGACCTCGAAAGATCATCCAGACCAATCCCCTCGCCACAGCAGGATCACCTAGACCAAGTCACACAAGAACATATCCAGGCAGGTTTTAAATGTCTCCAGGGAAGGAGACTCCACAACCCCCCTGCTCAGCCTGTTCCAATGCTCAGTGTTGAGCGCTGCCTTCTCCGGGAGGGAAGGCTGGGTGCAGATAGAGCTGACAGCATGGGGTGTGTGTGTGCACATGTGCAAGCTCAGGGAATCACAATAGCATCTGGAGCATCTGCAAACCTCCCAACTGGCTGTTTTGAGCTGTTTCAAATGTAGCCCTTAAGGGGTCACTGCAGTGGTTTAGACTGGTACAGGCTAATTCCTCAAATACTGGTGGTAAAAGCCTCACCTAATGCATCCCGAGCTTCAGATATGCCTGTGCCCCCTCTGTCATCATCAGTACCTGTTTTACCAGTGATAGCACTTCAGAAATCCATCTGTAGCTATACAGGGACATCTTTCTTCAAAGAAGTTTCTCAAGTTTGTAAAGGATCTTCCTGGAGATAGAAATACAAAGTTCACAGAGCACAGATAGAGGAGATTAGGCACCGGGCTCCATTTCTTAAGGAGAGGGAAAGAATATCCTGTCTATGAAACTGAAGTGGGTTATTCCACTCATGCCTTTCGGGTTAAATTGTGCATAAAAGTATCACATAAGGTGTAAAAGAATGTTTCTTTCAAATAGACAAGAAATTGGATCAAAGGCAACACACCCTTTCTTGAGTACAGCCTTTACTTCTCGTGAAATCACTGGGGCTCCTTGGTGGATTGCAGGCAAGGATGTGGCTACAGCCCGGCTTGTGGCCACAGTCAACCTTCCTGGAGTCAGACTTGGTGTTTGTGTACAGTGTTTAAAGGGTAATAGCACTAAACACTGCCCTCACAAACCACCGTAATTACTTCTACTGCTGAAAAAACCCAGAACATGAACAAAAATATCATAGAAAAGCTATTTCTAGCACTAGTGCTGCTCTTTATGGCTAAGTGGCAGCCATCGTTTTTTTCCTAAATTATGTGTTCTTTTTTCAAGCATTTAGATGATGCAAACCAGATTTTTGTGGCAGCATTATTGCTCATAGCCAAAAAAGCATTCAAGGAAACACTGTATTTCTGCTAAATTGCCATTTTTTCAGAACACTTGGAGTTGTTTACCTTTGTTCATTCTCCTGACAAATGAAGTAGCCATTGGGCCGGTATTTCTGAGTATTCAGTAATAATTGTAGTAAAAGTAATGGCTACCATCTACTTTTTTGGGGGAGAGTATGCAAAGTTCTGGATTTGCTGTATTTTTAAAAGGAAAACTTCCCAGGAAAACTGGTTTTGCAGTTTGGCAGTAAAATTTGTTTGGTTTGGATTTTTTTCTTACCTGTAGCACTATAGTGGAAATGTTGTTGATGCAATTGCATTCTAGGTAGTGCTCTGGAGTAATTTTCTTGTTCGTTTACTTATTCTCTGGTCTGAGTGCTGTTAGTTTAAAAAAGAAAAAGGATCAAGAGCCTTCATTTGAAGAATACTGGGAATGCCTTTCACTTTTTCACGTTGCTTTTTATTTACTTAGAGCATTCCTAATGTTGAGTGTTTAATGGAGGGAATGTTCTAGAGGAAAGAAATGGTAAGGGATAGTCATGCAGAGGTACGTAATTATGAGTATTTGTCCCAGGCAGGCGAATATGAAAGTTCGTTGGGATTCATCCAGTCAGCAAGTAAGAACAATAACATGAGGCAGAGGTGATTAATCAAGTGTTGCAGAGAGAAAAATATGGATTACAAGTAATCAAAACAGTATCTAGGACAAACAGTTCACAGGCAATCCACAGGCCACACATGTTCGCATGAACAAACTAGTGAATTGTTTCAAGGTGAGCACATTTGTGTACTGGAAACTCTTCATGTGCCATCATCACTAGAAGACTGTACTAATACAGTTGCATAAATTGTTTGCTTTATAAATGCTATAAAATTCCTTTTTCAAGGTAGACCACCTCTGTTCCTCTGTAGAGAGTGGAAAGTACAATCATTAGCTTAGAACTGACCTCAGACTAGAGAAAGGAAAGAGGAAGAAAAGAAGTTGACAGTCAGCTGCAGTCAATACATAGTATAGTCCCGACAAATGTTGTGTCATTCACCTCTGAACATAATACTGTGGTTCATTTGAGGATGTTAAAATGAAAGGATCAAAACAAATATCTGTTTCTTCGTTGCACTTGCTGTTTTTTGTCATTTCTGCAGTGCATATCCTCTCTTTCTACTGCTTGGCTTCTGCATAACTGCTAGTTAGTTCCTTGCTTGCTTTAAAAACTCCAGGGTTTTATAGGGATTTTTTTTATCCTTCTTGCTAGGCATTGTAATTTTTAGCTCAATAGTGTTTAAGTCTATTACAATGAATTAAGTTTACCTTAGGATCTTTGGAGCCCCTTAGAGGGCTGATCTGATTAATTATGCTGCAAAACAGATTATTAAAATGACTAGGTTTTATGCAGTTTCTTCTTTCCCTTACATTCTGTAATTTATAGACATTGATAATGGATGAAGGAGGTTAGTGTGGGATGTGTGCTCTCACAAGCTCACTGTCTCTTCTCTGTTACCCAGTCAAAAACAGGCTGTCCTGAGTAGGACCCGTGTCTGATTCCTTCCTGGACTGTGACGTTTGCCCTCCAGTGTGATGAATTTTGTATGTCAATCCTACGTAGATGACCAGTAGATGATTCAGGATGGCCTTAAGAACAGGTCATTAAGAATTTAGTAGCAAACAAATGTGTGCATTCACATTAATGCAGTGTATCAATCGGAAGTTAATTTTATTTATTGTTTTAATTGTTGAAAATTTTAATAGCCATGGCTAGAAAATACGTCCTACTCATCAGCAGTGCTCCTGATCTGTGTTGTGTCTAGAACAGTAGAGAGCAGTAGGGTAAGGAATCATCTAGCTCCTGACATTGCTGTGCTTTTCTGTGGGTTCATACGGGTCAGGGGTTTGGTGGTTTGTGGCTGTGGTGCAGCTCCTGAGCCAAACCAGAGAGGCCTTAGTAGAGACATAGCATCTAGTTATACACTTCCTTATATGACAAATAAAAGTGGCTTATACCATTCTTGGGCGGATTTCTCCCATCCCTCTTCAACCCCGGCAGGATTACTGGCATCAAAGAGGACATGGTTTTGAGCTTGGCAGTGCAATGGGGTGTAAGGGTCACTTGGCAGCGAAGGGAAACCACCTGTGCTGGGCACAGCTTTATGATTTTGCTGAATACAACTACACAGCAGGAATTAGAAAGGGGAAGCTGCCATGTGCTTTGTGCTCAAAGGGCCTTCGTGTGTCCCTGTGTGGCTCGAGGTTTTAGCTGCACCCGTAGCCCAGGCGGTGGGGACAGAATAGATCACAGCTCAGTGCAAACAATTCACTAGTCTTCATCCTTGCACGCTTCTTTCCTCCGTTCTGCAATGCAAAGCAGAGCAAATAAAACTGTTCCTTTACCGAGGGGAAAAAAGCAAGCTGGCTAATACAGGCTCGTCAGTCTTTATATGCTCGAGTGGGGATTTCCACAGTTAATCCAGGTCTGTAGGGGTGAAGTCCAATATCAGTCTCTTCAAACAGACTGGGGATTTCCAAAGTTAAATCAGGTTTGTAGGGACAAAGTCCAGTGTTACTCTGTTCAAATAGACTGCGCAGCCTCCAGTTTGTGAGAGATGTGTTAACTGGACCCTATACATGCTCTAGCTGTGATGCATTTATAGGATTTCTCTGATATTTTTTTAAAATCTACCATTTAAGCTCTGCTATTTGTAATTTTCCTTTGACAGATGGAGAGGTGGTGGGAAGGGAAGAGAGCTGAGACATTACTTGCTTTCCCCTTTTGGGGTATAGGCCTCATTTTATGGAACTATTGAAAGTTCTCAGTAGTTTAGTCCCTTTTTGAAGCGCAACAAAAATTCACTGCTACACTGATGTCATCAAAGAAAAATGAGCCGGTATTGAGCTGAAAAGTGCATTAAAAGTTTATGGATCTTTTTAAAAAGTTTTACTGTGAACTGCAGCAGTGGATTTCAACTCGAACAAAACCAAACCAAGTGCTAAACCTTTCCACATTTAGATGTTGTAATGGCAACCAAAACTTTAAAAGCAGCGTTGAGAGAGGCAAAGTGCTTCGTGAAAGACCCTGGTGATGTGCTCTGGAGTAGGATCCAGAGCAGGAGCAGGTCTGGCCCTGCTGGAAATCAATGCTAAAACTCAGTTAAACTAGACCGGTGCCAAGAATTTACTGCACATCTGTTTTGTCTTGATTTTACATTTAATTATCACCTGCAAGAAGTCTGATTTCTAAGCATTTATTATGAAATTAATAAAAGAGTTTACAAGGCAGTGCTGTAATGCACTCCAGGGTGTGTCCTGCTGGAATGGTGCCATTTCCAAAGTTGTTGAAGTTGTTCCTCATAAAGTTAGTGCTTCAGTTTGTGGTCAGTGTAAAACAATATACCAAGAACAATACTGCATAGTTCTGGTAGTGCTACCTAGCAGAAAGCTGACTGCCATGTCTGGCCCTGGAGTGTGTGAGGGCTGTGCGCAGAGCAGGCTCTATCCTGAGCCGTAGGTGATGTGGCACCCATGTGATGAAGACATCCTGATAATCACTGTTGTGCTATTTGCTCATTTATTTTCTGGAAAACTCATACAGAAGATACACTGATATTGCACAGATGTGTTAGATACATTCAGGCTAAGATGCATCCTCGTGTATATGCATGTATATGTACTTGAAGAGGAGCTAATCCTAAAAGATGAGAAAACCTAAAGATGAGGGACTGATTTAAAGCTAAACAAATGGTTGAAGAGTTTCCTAAACGGTTGCTGCCTGTTCTTAGCAACATAGGCAGCACATGGTATGAGATTAGGCATCTTTTTAGGGCATTGTGGTTTTGACTGTCGCTGTATAGGATTCAACTATATTTTAGTACATGTTGAGCACTTCCATGTAGAAGCAGCCCTAGCTTCTGGGCATGCCAGCATTGTGCTGCCTCTCTCAAGCAGCTTTTCAATTTACTACTTCTCTTCTTTCTACTTGTTTTTCTAGTTTATTTTTACTTTCCATAGTGTATTCAAACATGCTTTCTCCCAACAAGTCAGGAATTTGATCCACTTGATCCACTCAGTAATGTAGGACATACTTAAAGGGTGTCTGTCCATGTGTGGCTGTGTATCTGTTCTTTGCTGCTTTATCCCCCCCTTTTTTTTTTCAGAGTTCAGGTTAGTCCTTTTCTAAATTTCTGTTCAAAGGAACTACTGTGAGAAGTTTAAGCTTGGTGGATTGAGAAATGTTAACTAAATAGGTATCTGATGGCTACAATTGTGTGTAGCAATGGGATAATTGCAGAATATTGGGCACACGGTGTATATATGCTGAAGTTTCTTTAACATTTCTGTTCCATATTAATGTTTTGTTATTTAATTAGTATAGTGCCTAAAGGCTGCAACTGTAATGAAGACTTCACTGTTCTGAGTATTGTACAGGCACGTGGTATGTTCTAGGATGTGAATGGATAATTGTGACCAGTTCAGTTGTGTATTTCAGTAACTGATTACATATTAATTACTACTTTGACGTAATCAGTCATGTCCTGCAAGGGTGGTTCAAACAGATGTGCTTTTTCTTTCTGTAATTACAGTAGTTGAGAACTACAAAATGGACTAAAAGTTGATTAGCTCAGCTCATACAATGAATCAATGGCGCTGGGATTTCTAGTAGTTTGATCAGCTAGCTATAGCCAGAACCTTGGGACTAAACCTCTGAAAACAAGATACATGGAGTTTGGGAGAAAAAGACATACGTTAAGTGCAGAAGGAGACAATTTTCAACGTACAGTGCTATGCCCCATAATGCACAGAGTGTACTTTTCTGTTTGCTCCAGTAGTGCAGATCTTAGAAATCACAAATACCTTGCATCAAGCCTTATGGACTAAAATTTCTGCCTCCACTGTTGCAGTTGGAGGGTTGTTTTGTGGTACAGTCCATTGTTCAAAGCGCTGTCGCAGCATTTCCTGAGGTCTGTGTTCAAATACACTGGTACATTCAATATAAATCCCCAAAATTAAATAATATAGAAACAAATCTTTCCAGAGATGTACGTGCTCTGGGAACTTCAAAACCCATCACTAGTGATTTTAGACTGATTTTTTGGGAAGTCCACCTACTTGGAAGTCACTTAATGCCATGCTATACAGGTCATGAATTTGAATTACAATTTGATACGTACACATTTCCAGTTCTGCAATGAGCACATGGACTATTCATACTTTTTCTCCCATGGAAACAAGCTGTTTCTATTTCAGCCATGACTGACTGTGGTTTTCCTGTTACTATAGTCAGTTCCACAAGCACGTTATGAAGTAAAGGACATGGCTGCTGTTCATTCACTACTTGCATATGTAGACAAGCACTGGTTCTAGTCTGTTACACTAACAAAGTTAGTAAATGCCTCTTAGAGACAACATTATTCTCCCCTCCTTGTGTGGCTAAAATGTCTCATAAGTTCTCCTGAAGGTCTACCTGGCAGTATTGTAATTTTAAAAAAAATGGGGCAAACATATGAGGAGAATTTTTTTGTTCATGCACTTGATTAATTTCTTGCTTCGTAGTCTGTTTATGAAAATTTAACTGATTATTAAACTTTGTTTAAGAAAACAAAGAATAATGACCAGAGTACTGGAACAAGCTGCCCTGAGAGGTTGTGGAGTCTCTGACTCTGGAGACATTCAAAACACACCTGAACATTTTCCATGTGTGAACTTCAGAGGAACCTGCTCGAGGTTTGGACTTGGTGATCTCCAGAAGTCCCTTTTCACCTCTATCATTTAATGACTCTATGAAGGGATCTATTAGTATTGTTAAGTAATACTATTTGCATATGTGTGTGTCTCTGTGTGTGTGTATTTATAGATCTACCTGGGTATTACTAGCTGCATAATACAAGTTCTGTAATTTCACTATGAAAAATAGTTACCTAAGGACCACTCTCAGTTCCTTTTATTCATCCACTCAGAAACAGATTATTATTGTTTGCTTAGAATACAAATCTGTCTGAATCTGTCCATTTCAAACACATTGTTTTAATTTTGGAAGGATAAATATACCATCAATTTTTTGTAAGTGTGAGGGCCAGCAGCAGAAACCAGATTTTCATCTATTCTGTTCTCCAGAGTGTGATCTTGCATACCATCAGTGAAGCTTTTGAATGCTACATTTTCACTCTTAGAACCATGGGTCTATAGATGTACAAGTTAGAAATTAATTGAATTAGAACTTCAGACTCTGACTTCAATTTGTACTATCACTAGTTGGAAAAAAAGTACTTCTGAACTCAAAAAATGTTGTTTGAAATTAGATAAAAAACTTGTTTTATACTGTGATGTAAATTAATGTGAATCTGGGTTAATTACAGCCATATTGCCAAGTTTTTATATCAAATCTAACTGCTGTTGGGCAGTTTACTGTTGGGTCCTTTACGTTTCTCTTGCCCTTTAGCCATTGGTGGAAGTTGGAGCGTACTGCGGCCAGTTACGCTCGATACTCAGGCTGAAAGATACCTTTGTGATAATTAGAACGATCATCCCTTGTGAAATCACATGCTCCTTTAGTTTGCACATCAGAACATGCATGTGTAGTAGTGTTTTGGTAGCAATGGGTTTAAGATTTGGGTGGAAAGTTACAATACTGACACATTGAATTTTTCTCTTGAGCATCAGGGAAAGTCAAATTGTCAGTGTGAGGCCATTTGCCTTCAGAGATTTTACCAGTGATACTAATTTACATATTAAAGTTATCCCCCCTTATCCAGTGTCTTATTACTTTACAGATCATTGCTTTGGCTGCTTAAAGCTAGTCTGATGAGTCTTTCAAACCATCTGATGTTGGAAGTTTAAGAAGGAAACCTTGCTTGAGTTTTTTCTACTCACAGATTCTTAAATGGTAAGGATGGACATGATCCTGTCTTTGAGGGTTCCTAGTGAGGGAAGACTATCAAAACGGAAAGCAAGGAAAAAAATCTTGCCACGAAAACACTAGGTTATGTCTCAGGAGATCTGAGTTTGTTTTTCTGTCCCATCCTTCCCATCTGACCTTGCTTAAATCAGTTAGATCTTGTACAGTTGCTTCAAGCTTTTAACACGGAGTCTTGTCCAATCTCTGCTCCATATCTCTTTAAATGTACAATTGGACTAAAACATTCCTGTTTTCATCCTTTACCACTCTACACCGTACACTAAATATACTGGAAATTCTTCTCAGCAGTCAGTTGTCAAACAAAAGTACGTAACGTGGTGTAGATCTCATTTGGAGGTCCAAGTATCGCTGTGATATGCAACAACTGAGAAACCAAAAGGACATTGAGCCTTTTTCCCAGAAGACTAATTTTGAGTTTGTTTTGATCACTTCAGAAGTTGATGCCATTTCCCAGAAATCATAGAAGTATCAAAATGTGAGTGAGAAGATAATGAGACCTTTCTATAAATCACAAAAGCCCAAAACATTTTTCACTGTCTTCTGAAGTTGACAACAGCTAGATAGGAAATCAGAACAGGCACTGTTATTGCCATTAAACCTTCAGTGCAATCTGCACAGTTTGAAGTGCTAAGCAAATTACTGGGTTCTAAGTTATGAGGGATTTTGTCCTTGGGCCAGGCTTGCAGGAAGTAGATTTCTTTTTTTTTACGGTCTTCTTACTGAGGCACGTGGTTTGCTTTCTGGGATCTTTCATGACTTTTGACTGAAAATTCACCCCATGTTCTCAAGGGCTTAGAACACTGGCAGTGTCCTTGATCTTTCTTGTGCTCTTCCTCTCAAACACTGTAATTGTGGCTTTTAATCTTAAAGGGGTTTTTTAAGTTTCTTAAAGAATGCTGGGAGGAATTTCTGTTTGTGGTATATGCTGGCTTATGGGATTGATGTTTTGTGGCTGCTTCTGACCTAGACATGTATTTGATTGCACTGTTTCTTGCTGTTGAGCTCTGTTCTAATATCACTTTTCATATGTAGCTGCACATTAGTTCTCTCCTTAGAAACATTCAGCCAGCTACAACTATTCTTATGAGCAGACCCTCTTCCCATACTGAGATACCAAGAAAGCTGAGGTGAAGTCTGTAAGAACCTGTAGTTTTACCTAAGAACCCAGCCAATAAGTTGTGGTTACAAGGCCATGGACATAGTTCCCGTGTTACCAAGCTTACTTGTCAGAGCAGTTCAGTAAAGACAGGGTAGGCAAAGGAGAACAAGGACACTGTAAAATACCACGGTTGTAGCTGCTGTTGAGTCACTTTCACATCTTTCACATTCTGTTACTCCATTAAGTCTTAGGCATCATGTTCTGAGAAGTCCCAATTCTGTACTGACCTCCAGTGAAGAAAAATATGAGGTCACTTCCAAACCAACTGTAAGAGAGTATATGCTGTTGTTGTTTCTCTGTGTCACACCTCATTTTAAAGTCACTTTTAAAGATAAAGATTTTTATCTTTAAAATGTCACATTGGAAGCATTATTTGATTTCTGGTTTCACAGAAACGGTTCAGTGTGTGTATGCTTTCAAAATTATGGTGACTTATATTTTTATTCCTTTTTATAGACTTAATGTGTGCAAGGATTGAAGAGTGAAACCTTAATGTTAGGGTGCTATTTAAGTACAGATTTCTAGTGTTCACGAAATGGTATTTTTGTGCACAGACAAATTAACTCAGCTGCTGAACATAACTTTTCCTTCTGCTTAGACACCTTTACTGTATGTATTGTATAACCACATGTCTCCAGACGTGCAGCTGAAACCTGCTTCATGGTGTACTCCCAAACAAGACACCACAGTTCAAGTGCAATTAAGGCTCATCACAAGTCTGTGTAGTTGATGCAATAGATCAAAAGCAGCTTTATGCAATTGTGAGGGGAAAATCATTGTCTCGAATGACAAAGTGTATGGAAACCACACATTTTTCTTCACCTGGTCTGTTCCATTTAAAACTATGTCTCCAGTCTTTGAAAGCTGGTATTGAAAACACTTATAGGTGTTTTTGTAGAGGATTGTGTCTAGGAGATCAAGGGAAGTTATTCTGCCTCATTATTCTGCTTTAGTAAGGCCACATCTGGAATACTTTGTCCA
Source organism: Rhinopomastus cyanomelas (assembly GCA_013400115.1). Classification (NCBI taxonomy): domain Eukaryota; kingdom Metazoa; phylum Chordata; class Aves; order Bucerotiformes; family Rhinopomastidae; genus Rhinopomastus; species Rhinopomastus cyanomelas. The sequence continues at coordinate 20,472 of VXBP01008117.1, forward strand.
GTTCTGGTCTCCCCAACTCAAGAGAGATGGAAAATTAATTGAGAAAGTTCAGCGCAGAGCTATGAGAATGATTTGGGGGCTGGAACAATTGCCTTATGAAGACAGGCTGAGGAAAATGGAACTTTTTAGTTTGGACAAAAGAAGGCTATGAGGGGATTTAATTACTGTATATAAATACTTGAGGGCTGGGTGTCGAGATGAAATGAATATTCTCTTTTCAATGGCATCAGACAGGACAAGGGGTAGTGGATGCAAACTTGAACACAGGAAGTTTCACCTCAATAAGATGAAAAACTTCTTTACAGGTTGCCCAGGGAGGTTGTGGAGTCCACTTCTCTAGAGATGTTTAAGACCTGTCCTGATGCATTTTTGTGTAGTTTATGTTTTTTAGGCAGTTATGCTTTTCAGCAATTTGTATCCTACCTGAGCAGGAGGGTTGTACCCAAAGGCCTTTGAAGGCCCCTTCTAACCCTAATAAAGTGTTTAAAGCGTAAACTGTGTAAGGTGTAAACTGTGTATATTCCTACCTCGTGTACCATTGTGACACTCAAATAGATGAAAGAATGTTCAGTATAACAGAAGATCATATATGTTCTAGTCAAGGAACTTAGTCAGCAATGCCTTGAGCTTTGGTATGAATAAGTGGAATAAGATTACATTTAAGCATAGAGTCTGGTCTTTTTACTAGATCTTCCTTCCAGTATAAGCAAGGCAATGGAATGTCACTCAAATTTTGTAGGTAGTATTGGTAAAGATGTAGATTGAGCACATTGCATCATGACTTTGGAGAAGGATTTACCAAATATTCAAATATTTAAATGTTCCTACAAATAGATGGGTGTTACACAGGTAAGGAGGACTAGTGTTTTCAGTTGGGCACTGGAAACTTGGTTATGTTTTGGAATTCTCAGAGGAGAAACACTGGTGTGATGTCTAACAGATAGTGACAGAGGTGATGTCTAAATTAAACATTCATGCTCCTTCACATGGCTATTTGCTGAAATATTTATGTTGCAATATATTTCATTCTTTTTTATGATTAAAGTTTGCACAACATATGCATGTTTGTTTATGCCCTAGAGATTAGGGTCAGTGCTATGATGTGAAAGGCAACTGATTAGATGCTACTTTGGTTTAACAATTATGTACTTATTTATTCATGAGGTTTCATGCAAGTTTACAAGTATATATTATTGTTTTTTACATTCATAAACAAAAATTGTGTATCTTGGAATCTCACTGGTTTCGGAAAAAGGAAGTAAAGGAAAAACAACAGAACTTGAACTATAACAAAACCAGTCCTGTGTCACAGCTTGTAGTCAGAAATTTTTAAAAAGCATTTGTTCTGTAAGGGTGAATAGTGGTAATTGACAACCTCATCCATGGCCGTGCTTTTATCATCTCAATTATTTTATATTTTATTAATGTAGCATGAAGATTAACAAATATTTTTGGATTTTTGCAAAATTTCCCCCTGTCTTGAAGCTAAAAGATTTTCAAATTGTTTATTTCTGCCAACTGCCTCTAGACCTTTGGTGAGTTGAGTTGTATGTCAGTCCTGAGATTTAGTGTTCCCCGAGTACCCATACATCCCAAAATCTTTCACTTATTAACTGAATCATTTTTTTGGTTTATCATAGGTTTCCACCTTCCTGCTCCTGTTTCAAATATTTTCCAATGCCTCTTTGCATTACCTCTCCTTTGTCATGTCAGTACATCCACACGTACTGTGGATGTAATTTCATGCTATAACTAAAGTAATCTAATGGTGACCTAGGTGCCACTGAATGGCACAGGTACAAACTTCTCCTCAGCTATACAACGACAGGTCATTTACTTAATACACACAGGGTAAGTTGCTGACACCTCTAAAAGTTAGTCTTGCTAACTTTACTTTGCAATGTACTAACTGTACTTCACAATGCTTGCTGAACTGAAAATTTACCTTGTAGCAGAAATGGGAGGAGGCATAATGTTCAAAACCTCTGTTCTGAAATAACTAGTCAGCAAGGAATGGGTGAATATGAGGAATATAAAGATAGCGTAATGCCTGCTTTCGTGCTCTCCCAACGTGAGCTGTCTTTGATCCAAGTCCTGAGAGCATTGCCCAGTGGGTTTATCTCAAGTCTGGCAAACATGAGCAAAATAAATATCTGAGAAACATCCATGTGGAAGCTCTGTCCATCAGAGTGGAGAGCAAGCCATTAGACCTACACCGACACCATTTTCCTGTATGTCACTGTTGGTGGGCTTACAGCCATTTCGCTTCAGAAGCAGGCTGCAAAGTGTCTGTGTGCATGCTTTAAGCTCTTTATAACCACAAGTTCCAGTCGGTGCTTTAAAATTTTTCAGTAACTTTTTTCTAGCTTCACCATGTTTTTCCCTGCAGTTTGCAGTCTTTTAAAGCTAATTGTTGGTGAAAATGCTAAATTTGTTTAGTTTTGTGAACTTTTGTCTGTTTATGGTAGTCTATCATTCCAATGTGATTGCTTTTTTCCCTCTTTGACCTATTTGTTGAAAATGATGCGTTACTGCTTCTTGATTTGAGACTAAGTAGTATTGATAAAACATGGCTATGTATTTCAGACATAAATGCTTATCACTCTTTACAAATAGCTTGAAGAGCTATATTACAAGTTGCAATATATTTATTCATTCCTGTTACAGAGGCCAACTTAGCAAATTAATTTTTCTCCATTATTCTTTTGTCTGAGGTTTTTATTTGGAGTCCATGGTAACATTTGCATACTGGGTTCTCAGCCTGTTTGCAGTCAGTGTATTTTGATACTGTCTCACAAATTTCATAAGACTAGAGGATTAACTTTAATTGCCTACCTTTAGTCTAACACTGGTTCTTATTTTTGTACCCAAAACAAGAGTCAATATTAAGATGCTTCTAAATGAAATAAACTATATCTGTTATGAGTGATTCTTTCAGGAAGACTGTCTGATTACTGAAGATTGGCTACCACAGTTAAGTAACTCAAGTTACAATAATTGAAGACAAGATAACTTGAGTTTCAATGCAAATTTGTGGCATAGGCTGAAGTTGTTACTATCCAAAGTTGAAACTTGGGTATTTTATAAAATTTCCTATTTAACTTGAAGATTTCCTTTTGACATTACAGACATGTCAAGGCTAAATTCAGTTCAATTATTTCATCATTAAACATTCATTTTAAGTTAGGTACCTTCTTCACCAGTGTCAAGAGACCAGTCTTTCTGGACCAGAACAGGCAATTTTGAATATCCCCCTAAGTGAGCATTAGCAAGGAATGAATGAGAAATGAGAGACTTTTCTGTTTTGAAGAGACCAAAGGCAGGCAAAGTATGGTTTACTGAAGATTTTCTGAAGGAGCACCAGCTTCTTTACTCAATAAACAAATCCAAATCACTGAGATAAAAGCTTAATTATGGGAATAAATGAGAGCTTTTTGTTCAGCAGTCTTTATATATTTGTCAAGGGTTTATCCTCAGATGAAATTAACCAATTAATTTAGTTAATGTGCTAATGGGCTGAAACAAAAAACAGGAAGGGTCCAAAAAAAAAACCACTTATAAATTGCGGGCAAAGCCAAAGCTGACTCTGTTTGGGGAAAAACAAGAAGACACATTTAGTTAACACCACATAAAAACCCCATATAAATAATTCAGCCAACGTAAAAAAACTCCACAGAAAGATGTACAGAGATTAATCACATGGTCTTACATAACTGAACCAAATTGCGATCCCCAACCCCTTAAAGGGAGAGACTTCCAGCAGTTCTTGCTCCTTGTGAAGACATGGAGTCCATTCACACCACACACCTGTCCCTTGGTGTCAGTGAGTGTTTTAAACTCCAGTTCTCAGTTCCTTGTGCTTCCAAGCCAGTCCTCCATTTCCAGGATGCCAATTCCTACAGCCACAAGTGGAGGAAGAACTCTCACTGTGTCACCAAACAACAGAATTCAGATGAAACCTTCCTTCCACTCATCCTTGAGGTAGCACTGTCTCTCCAATCACCATGCTCCCATGGCAAGATGGTTGTCACATTCAGCACTGTGCCTTGTGTCCTCTCCAAATGCAAAGAAAAGTGAAGTGAAGAAGGAGGGGGCAGAAGCTCCAACCCCCTTCTGTTTGCAGAGCCACAATAACTCTGCTTGCAGTTTTGCAAGTCTAACATCACAAGTTGCCACAGCAACCTTTCAATGCCTCAGGCAAAAGAATCTGGAATTTTCAAACTGTGACAAAATTCTAGCCTGCCCATTCTTAGAACACACTGTTTTGAATAGATTTGGGTAGAATTTTCTATTTCTTAAGCAGAGAGATTATGATGAACAGTTCATAATGTTTGGCAAAATATTTCTTCCTGTAAAGAAAGATTTTTCTGACACATCTCCAAAACACTGTCACAGAATCACGGAATCATTAGGGATTGGAAGGGACCTCGAAAGATCACCTAGTCCAATCCCCCTGCAACAGCAGGATCACCTAGACCAGGTCACACAGGAACACATCCAGGCACTGTCATCTGGTATGTTCCTTAACACCTATAAGAGGAATGAATAGCTAAGACATGCTACTGGAAATTAAACTGAAAAAGTGGAACCCTTTTTCGTCACACTGGTGTTCACGTTTAATATGAAGACCAGTTATCTTTCTGTAATTCCTACTAGCTTACTGGAGCTTCTCTAAAGAAGATTAAATTTTTGTACAATGGAGAGATGTTATGTGCTTTGATAAGGAAATGTTTCTTTTCTGTAAGTCAGTTATTAGCAATACAACAATTATTTGATAATATTTCATTCACAATGGCACGATTAAAATAGTTGCTGCCAATTCATTTTTAAGAAAATAATTACTTGTTTCTAACATCCCTAAAGAAATAATTATGTAATAAAAAATTCCGTGACTGACATATTCGTTACCTATAACAAGTGCAAGTATTTCTTGAATTTTTAAGCAATTTCATAGGGCTATATATTTAAATATTGAAAGCTATTAAAATTGCCCATGGAGATTTGTGAGAGAGGTTATCTATGGGCCTCTGCTAATTAATTATGATATATTTTACTTCCATGTGATTTGTCACTACTAGTCCTGTAAGGACTACAGGAAAAATCATTTGTTTAATCTGACTGGGACCTTGTGGCATTTAATTGTAAGCATAACTGTGATACAATAAATCCAAATGAATTTGGACAGTGATTAACAGGGAGCTCCTTGATATGGTAATGAGATTAAAAAACTGGTTCCTAAGTGTTTCTGTGGATTTCATTAACATTTTGCAACTAAACACTTTTTAGGGTAAGAGTGGTTGCTTGCTGGTGACCAGTTTACATTATTGGTTGCATGTAACCTGCATGAAGGTACTTGTGTCTATGTATAATGTATGACTATTTATATATACATATACATGTGTGAGTATGGAAAAAGTAAAGAGAAAATCCAATATGGAAGGCTTATGCTGCATGTAATTGTGATGAGCCAAACAAAAATACACCACAGAGTTAACCTTATTTTTACATATATTTGAAGCGTCCTAAAATGTACTAGTTAACTAATCACAGAGGTGTAGTTCCTGCACTGAAAGCTTATTACCTAAGACACCTGCAAATATTTAGACATCTGCGTGGCTTTACTACTGTGAGTAGTTCTACTGATTTTGTTCATCTGTTCTCGTAGGAGTTATGCCCATATTTGTCATTACATTGGGAATTTACAACGTGAAAAAGAAGCAAGAAAAAACCCAGAAGTTTGCTGTGGTTATTCAGAAAACACATGTGTCTTTCCTTTCAGATGCTTTGTCACATCACATTGCTAGAAAGCTGGAATTTTAAATAATGTATGTATAATTCTGCTATTTAGCAGATTCATTATAAAGCTGTAAAAAAGAGAAAATATATTTTGATTAACAGCATCAAATTATTACTGGACTTCAGGGCAATGGAATTGCCCTGAAATGAAACAACCTGCTGCTTATTTGAGTCTTTTTCAGGTGGTCATCTATCTGGTTTATGTTAATTGAAAACAGGTGGAAGGGGAAGTGCTTAACACTCTCTTAGGGAGCACTGTGAGTGTCTTAGTTGCTTTATCTGCCTGCATGCTGAGGTTTTTGTGCAGAGCTCAATGTACCACCTAGTACTTACCTGGCCTTCTGCAGCAGTCACGCTGTGCTGAGAAGGTTTGTTCTTTGTGCTTCCACGTAAGTCTGTCCATCGGTTGCGCATCTTGGCTTTCTTTTTCTTTGTGCCAGTTATTTCCTTAGCTCCTTCCTGTTTGTGCTGTTCCGTGAAATCGTTACAGAAGAAGCTTCGGTGTGTCTTAGAGCTGTGGTGAGGACAGCTTTGCCACCAGGTTTCTTGTTTTGATTTGCTTGCAGAATTAAAGGGCTTTGAGGTGTCTAACTCTCCCACAGCAACAAGGCAGGACCTATGAGTGAGTGGTTTAGCTAGCTTTGTTTTGGTTTTAATCTGGATTGGAGCTTCATACTTGAGTTGATTTTTATCTTTGGGGAAGAAAATGCAGATTGTTATATTAGCAATGGCTAGATGTTCATGCCACAAATGTGACCCGTGTTCTGGAGCTGTACCCCACAGAGAGCTCTCTTTGCCTTCCTTGGAAGCCCAGATGTAGAAATAGTGGTGAGAACTGGCTGCAGGCAAGGTTGCATGTGTCTTATAATGATCTAGATCAGAATTTGCTCTTGGTGTCTCCTGAACTCCTCTGGTACTGTGAAGCAGAAGATTTATTCAAATTGGCAAATTAAGGGATTTACTCAAATTAAATATCAGAAGGTATTATTTGTACAGGACATTTACTGTTCTGTGCTACTCATGTAGGTGTTACTGCAGCTGCTCAGTTTCAGCTCCTTGTTTACTGCCTCTGTGATGGAAAATTCATCAGCAAAGTTTGATGTATTGACAGCTTCTGTCAGATGCACTTTGAGTACCTAAAGAGATGGGATTAAACACCCACTGATAGTAGTGTTCAAATCTTCAGCACAGCAAGGGTTAACAGTAGTGGTGAAACATCCAACAGTCCATTGTTTTGATTACAGACATTAATTTGATGCAATCTTCATAGCAGTGACATCACAGTCATTATCTCGGGCTGTTTGCAAACTCAAGGACTTAGTCATGTCATTACAAATTGTTTTCTTTTCATGTCTGTGAAGATTTTCTCTATGACCACAAGAGTCAGAGATGTGCTTCTCAAGAAAGCTTGAATCTTGAAAGCTGAATGTTGCAGCAGAGAGTGAACACTGCAAGAAATTCTGCTTCTGTGCTCATATGGAACATGCAGGACCGTGTATGAAGGTTGCACAACAACCATAGTCTAAATGTGGGGCTTTTTATTCTTTCTTTCTTTCTCACTTTTAATTCAGAAACATATGATAAAAGGTCTGTGAGCTACCTAGACCTCAGAGTGGCTTAATAGCTTGTGGGATCTAACTCCTTGCCAATTTTAGAGCATCAGGCTATCCGACTTAACCATATGTAGACTTACTGGCAGGTCTACTCAAATCAGTGGTGTAATTATTTATTTCTTAAAGACAAAACAGGCTTACATTATAATGACCTTACAGTAACTTTCAGTTTTATGTGGAGAAAAATAAACTGTTGTCATTTCCTTGTTATTCTGAGGTTTAAGCCTTTACCACAAAGGTTTTAAATATTTACTAAGTACTGTGTCTTCTGAAATTTCTGTTTAAAAATACAATGCATTTATTCAGGGATATTTTTCTGCTGCACCAAGCTTCACAATCTTGATGATACGCCATTATAAATTATTGTCTTTTCTCTCCATTTTTCTTAGTAATATTTGACTTTTAATTCACTCAAACTGTTTATTGCTTTCAGTATTTTGGAAATTTTAGCTGGCAGGTAAATGTAAAGGCTATTTTGTTATTTGTGATACAACCATGTTCCTAGACAAAGTGTTCTCACTTAACTAAATATTAATTGCTCTCTGGTTTTGCTACTTAGTCTGACATTGATGACTCCATTTTTTTTTTTCCTTTTACACCTTTTGGTTTGTTTCTAGTAGTTACTCTGAGACCAAAGGATATTAAAAAGAGATGAAGCAGTAGTTTGGCTATTGAGAGGGAAGGAAGCAATTCTAGGGCAGCAGTTTGGCACTAGGGGTCTGGTGGAGCTGGCCCTAGGAGTGATTAACTTTGGAAGGGTATTTGTAGAGTGAGAATTGCATCACTTCCATTTCTTACTACTTCTAAAGATTACCACTGGAGCTAGTCAGTAATTGGGCTTTGTCCTGGGAAATGGCACCATTTAATCCCTTATTTCAAATCACAATGGGAGGTTAACATTTTTTTTTTCTCCTCACTGAACCGGAAGCTCTGGAGAGTTTTGGCTTAGAAGCACTGAGATGTTTTGTTGTGTTCAGAGATCTTGAAATGGAACTTTTTAGTACACCCAGACCATCTTGACTGCCCCATTCTGGTTTAACCTTAACCTTATTTATCCCAAATTGTCACAGGGCTCTGTGGTCATCGTAGGCCTGACATGTAACCTTGCTACTGATTCACTGAGCGAGTTGGGCTTTCTAATGGTAATGCACATCCATGACCATCACTTAGATCAGATGGCAGATTACAGAGGATAAAAGCTTAGATTCGGCCATTTTAGTTAGATTTGGCAGAGAAGATGTCACTGTACACCAGCTGGAGATTAATACCCACAGAGCTTAGGCTAGGGGGAAAAAACCAAACCTGTGAGTGCTTCCAAATGTCTCCATGCCAAGTGAGCTCAGTTTTGGACAGTTTGTCCGATTCCTACCTGTAACATGTGAGAAATGCTCACACGCGTTTTGCCAGGTCTGTCATGATGACAGTACCTCAAACAGGGAAGCAGAGCCTTTGGCAAGTTGCATGGTGGAGAACAAAGGGAAGGGGTCTCATCATAGCATATGAAATCCCTTCAGTTATATGCCAAGTAGACCTGTTCTCAAGATGTTATGGGACTGGAATTCCTTTTTTTGTGCTACTTCCTCCACATGAAAACAAGTGCAGTAGCTCAAGGAAAAGTGCCTGATCACCAAATAGAAACTTCTTCGTTTGCTTCAATGTCTAGTCTGTTTTAGCCAAAGATTAAATTAAGGCAAAATAAAAATCTCTCATTAAATTTTTTAACAGTTTAGCATGATGAACCTCACAGTATTTGGAGTACTGTGCTATAGACATAATTTACATTTCTATTTGTAAATTGCAGCATTGAAAACCTAATTCTTCAAAACACATATGCCTTCCATTGGCCCATGACACTGCATAAGCAAAGGCTCCCCTCCATGAGGAATGGTGTGTGAGCAGACTGCTATGCCATCGCTGATGGGCTCTATCCAGTGCTGCTGAGCCAGGCTGTGGGTAGGTCTCCCAGGGCTCCTTTCAGCTGAAGGAGCAGCAGCGTTGTCATTTGAGTAAACAAAGGCACTAAGAGTGTCAAGAGCTGTTGTCAGGATCAGGTGTGTGCTATTTGCTTTCGGAAGCAGGTTTTAGTAATGAATAAAATGCTAAAGGAGAAGGCTGGAACGTTTTTCATAAATGTGCTTTCTGTTCATTTATGTAGATTAACATTTTTAGATATTAAAAAATTGTAAGTCATTCAACCTGATATTTCTTGTGTTTCTGGCTAGTAAGAGCAAATGCAATTCAGCCTGGCTTCGTGAGTTTTCAAAATCCTCCATAAAATATTACAAAGGGACTTGCTACATGTATGAGAAATGATATTAAATTTATTTATATTATTTGTTTTCCTGTTAATCTGGATAACCAATATAGTATTAATTCCTGAAGTGGCAGGTGCCAAGTATGCAACAGCAGAAAGTGATGGGGCAAGGATATAGCATTCCTCTTTGTAGTGATCTGAAGAGATGCAGCCCGTGTTCAGCTGTGGTTTCTTAACTGGTAGTGCTCCTTTGGGCTGGAGATGGGAGTCAAAAGAGAAAGCAGAAGTTTCCTCCTTTGCTTTTATCGTGATACGTTCTCGATTGGTTCCACCAGATGCGTGAATGAAGAGTCGAGTACTTGCAGCCCCAAATATCACTCTATGTGTTTAAGCATCCCAGTATGGGTCAAGAAGTATATGCAGCATACTAAACTGGGAATTGTGTGGTGGGTGGTTGTTTTGATCTTGGTAATAGAAAGTGCAAGTCATCTTGGGTGGAGAAAGTAGGTATATTTTTATGCGGAACCCAATACTAACAAGTAAATATTTACCTTGGAGTGGTAATGTCATGTTACCATGCTATTTCATTGTAGGAATAAGCAAAAGGTAAATGTACCACTTTTTAGTTGCTGTGCCTGCAGCTTTTAATATAATACTGTTTAAAATCCTTATTCATATCTTAAAAAGGCAGGTTTGTTACAGAGAAAAGTCAACAAAGGCAACAGCAATTGCAGTTTCCCTTAAGGCTCTGCCATAGTGCAGTAGCCCATCCTGGAAGAACAGCCTCTAATGCTCTCCTTGTTAATGTTTATTATATCCTCGACCTTTCTGCTTCAACTGTTAGCATGACTGTCAGCTGGAAGGAATTTTGGTGTGGGTTTTTTTTTTCCCCTAATCAGGACATCAGTTCAATTGTAAGTGGATTTCTGCCTCAGAGGACTTCTCACTCAGTGACTTGTGTCCGTCACTGCCTGCCTTTGTTTCTGCTATTGTCTTACAGGGCACTAATGCAAAATCTTCCTGCTTGTTCTATAAATCCCTGCTTGCCTTTTTCTTTACCTGGATTATAACAAATGGCTGAAGCAAGTTTGTTCTTCAACAAAATTGAACTTGATACCTTTTAGACTTGCTCTACATATAGAAATTAGATTAATTTGGGGTGTGCCAGTCACAATTAGAAAAGATACTCTAAGTATATTTCCTTATTGAACATACTTTTTTTTCCTGGCCACAAAGGACAGGGAATGGTCAGCCATCTTTGCAGCTATTGCAAGTGATTTGCCATGTCTTTTGACAGAAGTGGAATTTTTATTTTAGGTGACTTAATCATGGACTCTTGGTAAGAGTGAAAATAACGATAGCACATGGTCTATGACCTTGTCCTGTCAGTGCTGATAAACTTTCAGTGCCAGACTGGAAATTCAGATTTCAAACAAATGAAAGTTTCTGTCAGTAATCCTGGGGGTGATTTCTACAACTTCCTTGACATGAGTGTTGAGACAAAAAAGCTTTGCAAAACTTCCTTGCAACAATACTGAAAGATAAAACCATCTGCAAGTGAACGGATTGTAATGAGAGTGGATCCCAGTATGGTGACAGTGATGGACAAAAAGACCAACAGTGGTAACAGCGTAAGCCATGGTGGGAGGTTTTCACTGTGTTTTAGCACAGTGAGACCAGCAGCAAACCATGAGTAGTTTTTGTGTGCTGAGCTAGTCAGGAATTGTTATGTTTGTGTACAATGTTTATTTGCTAAGCTTTACGGTCAACTTCATTACTCTTAATTTCATTCATTATTATGTCACTGAGCAGTAACTTGTTAAAAGATTAAAAGTTCCGATTGGTTGCTCATGCCTACGGTATGTAAATGCCCTGCAGCTCCTGCAGTAATTTACTGACATTCTGGCAATTTGCACTTAAATAGTTTATGCATGCACATATCCATGCACACAAGCTTAATTTTCATAGAAACCAAATCCAGTGCAGTTAGCGCTGTAGGACCTGGTCCTACAGTCCTGATGCACAAAAAACTACATCACTTTTATTTCTGTGGCTTTGAGCAGTTTAAAATGTAGGAGAGACCCTAGGAGTATTGTTTTGCTCCAGTGGGCATGCTGCCTAACAGCTACCTGATAGGAGAGTGTGGAGAGGTGGGGGGGTCAGTCTTTTCTCACAAGTCAACAGCTTCAAGCTGCACCAGGGGAAGTTTAGGTTGGCCATGAGTAAAAACTTCCTCCTGGAAAGGGCCCTCAGGTCTTGGAACAGGCTGCCCAGAGAGAGGGTTGAATCTCCACCTCTGGCCATGTTTCACAGTTGTGGAGATCTGGAGCTCATGGACAGGGTTTAGTGGTGGGTTGGGACACTTGAGCTAATGGTTGGAGTTGGAGATTTTGAAGGTCTTTTCCAACCTTAACGACTCTGTGATTCAACAGCAAACGCCAAACAATGAAAAGGTGAAATCTAATGCTCCTATGAAATCCAAGGTGCAACAGATAGTGCAGAGACACTTTTGATGAAGGCATCATCAAAATTCCCCTTCTCACATTCAGCACATACTTTGCATCTACCTTTAGATAATTCTTTTGCAAAATTGCTTTTTTAATGCTAGGCTGCTATATCCTCAAATACCAGCACAAATGCTCACATTTTGAAGCTTTAAAGGCAGCAGCTCAGTGAACAGAAACTTATTAAACTCCATCTTGAAGACCAGAATCAGATGTCAAACACTCATAGATATTCTCTCCTTAGATATTTCCTCAAACAGCACTGCAAAAGCATGCAGTGCTATATGAATTGAGACAGTACAACACTGGCATGAGAGAGCACCTTTTTCTTACTAAGAAATTACAGATGTGGCCATAAAAGCAGATTTTTCAAAACTTGCAAAGTGATTTTGTTTATGCTTTGTTTGCTGTTATTAAGGCATCAGGTGTGCCTTTCTTTCTTTCAAGTGAGAGAAAAAACAACCCCAAAACACTTCATTGAAACTAGATAGAGGTCTGGAGAGATTACAGAAATTAGGGAGAGAAGGTGATAACTGTAGTATCCTACAAATAAGTCACATTTCTCCCAAAAATCCTAAGGAACGATGAAGGGGGAAAATATTCTTGCTTGGTACTTACTAGTTCTTACACTGAATGCCCAAGGGAAAGTATTTTGCTGTCTTCTATTAGCACCAAATTTTTCACATGCAGTACAAACGATTTTCTGATAACCATGATAACCTAATAACATGATAATTCAGCTGTTGAGGGGTGAGTAATACCTTTTTATTTCACTACCCATTTTTTTCCCCCAAACTTTATCAACCAATCTGATTAAAAATGTGCCTGTTTGATGCCACTTTATACAAAGGAGGCTTTCTCTCTAGAGGCACTTCTGGGAAGTGAAGCTGTGTTATTACAAGGTTGCATCAGAGTGAGAACAAGGTGTTTCTCTTTGTGACTTCTCCATTGTTTTAGCTTTCCAGAGTGTCTCCAATAGACACATTTTCAGTGAGCAAATGACTGCTCAGCGGACCAAAGCTGTAGTAAGCTTGTGCATGTTTTTCAGAGCATGATACTCCTCTATGGTCTATTGTATTTGCCAAGGTTAGGCTAACTTTTTCCTAGATTAACTGATAAACAAAAACTAGTTATTTTTGGTTTATCCTATAAATACAGCAATTTGTGGTTTTTGAATGGGGAAGCTGTGTTTTTTATCTTCAGTTTAGTAGTTCATATGGTGGGTTTTTCCTCTCTGCTCTGCATAATAGTGGTTTGGAAAAGAAGGTATGAGCTGCAAGACTAAAGCAGTAGCAAGGAGAAAAAAAACACTGTAACATCTTTTTTCAATTGTCTGAGTTTCTACTTTTGGCCTACAGAGGCAGAAATTATGGTCACTCTCCCCAGGACATAAATCTTTTCTCTCTGATAAACTCAGAGACCATTCCACATAAGCTAACATTGACTGGCAGGGGATAAGCTGTTCCAGGTTAGATGAGAACCAAGCACTTTCTTTTTTACTGGCATGTAAAATAACTATTGAAATCCTGAAGTCAGTTGTGAAAATGCCAGGGATTTTTCTGAAACCAGGATAAAGCCCTCAGGGATTTGTGGCAAGAAATAATTCTGCACCGGTCAGTGAAATACCCTGAAACGTCTCCATGGTCTTCTGCATATATATTTTTCCATTTCCCTATGAGCAGGATATTTCAGAAAAAAATAAACCAGAAATACCTCTGCCATTTATTATCATGCAGGGTAACATAAAGGAATGTGAAACCACCAGATAGCTCTGAGAACTGAGGGTTCAATCAAGCTGTTACTTGTGATTTTTAAATTTATAGTCAGGTAGATTTCTAAGATCTATTTTATCCTAGTTCTGTTTTCCTGTATTTAATTCTTTATGCCTCAGAAGTGGAAGGCAGAATTTCTCTCATTTTTGGATACTGGTACAATTATTCAACTGCGATTACATGTAACTGCTGGATTCAGGAAAAGAAAGAGAGCTTAGTGTTTGTAGGAAATCACTTATTCTAAATAATCCTTCCAGCAGTGCACAACTTTTTGTTTTAAGAGGACTACTGAAAGGCAGTCACGCAAATTAGTGGTACCAGAAAGTCATTGCTTTCTGTTGTTAGAAGCTGAAAAAATGGCCAGTTTTCTTCCTTCTCATTCTGTTCCTCTTCCTCTGCTATGTCTTTCCGTCTTACACGCACTCATATCCACACGTTTGCTTTCTTGCACAGCGATGCACTGGCTTTTAGTTTTCCAACTTTAAATTGATTAGAGCACATTAATTTTTAAATAAGTGTCACATATCCTTAACCAAGCACTCTAAGGTTGAGAAGGCTTCATGGTGTAAAGTCTGATCCAAAACTCAGTGAGAAGAATTTTAAAAATATGGGCTGCCCTTCATTAGCCCTCATGATATCTCTTGACAGGCGATGTGTGTGTACGTTGCCATGCCAGGCCAGGGCAAGACCAGCTGCCATGCACCATTTACCCTCTGTCAGCAGCTTCAGTCAGAGCCCGGGCAATACTGTACACACGAGTCTGTCATGCGTCAGCATCAATTAGGCTCAGTTTGCTGCACTTGGGAAAAGCAACAGCCCTACTATTAACTATTTTTTTTCTTTCCTCCCCCCATCCCCATTTGACTCTCCAAGCAAACTGTTCTCATGGCAGCTCTTACAAATAGCAATTACAGTTTCTTTTAAAATTAGACTGATTCAGATGAGTTGGTTTCACTGAGAGAAACTGGTTTTATTTGTACTGTTGTTTAAATGGGGAAAATGTAGCCTGTTTCTTACAAACATTCTTGTTTTCCCTTTCACTTGTGTTGAGGTCTGCCTGTTTGTCCACACACGTATATATGGACTTCCACATACACCCACGCATGTGCACACCTGGGTGTCACAGCATATATATATATGTATGCTGTGACATAAATATATATATGCTGTGACATATATATATTTATAAAAAGAGTAATCAATAGACTCATCATAAGGCCAGGGAGCTAAAATATTTCATTAAATCCGTGCCCACTGACCTCTGTATTTAATACTTGCAACATGTTTTCAGCATTTTAAATTATATACATGCCTTTGTATTGTTGTTTTTGTAGGTATTGTTGTTTGGAGAGCAGGGCCAAAATTTTCCCAACATTGTGAGAAACCAGCATGTGTGGTCATGCCTAAATTTGACTATTTTGTGGCTTTTCACCACTATTATGGAGGGGGTGGGGAGCGGGACGACCACCCATGATGTGCTCTCGTCAAGCACTGCGGTGAGCAATTGAGTTTGCTCATGTGCAATGAGTGTTAAGAGAACAACCTCTTCTGGCAGAGTTTTCAAGCACTTCTCCTTCTCCCCCTCCCCAAATTACAGCTTCTTCCTCTGTGTAAGTATAGAACACCCATGACTATTTATATAATGAAAGAACTACTGTGTGTTTTAATGGATGGTTAAAGACATTTTCACAGGTCTGCATCCACATGGGATTTATACAGGCCTGGTCAGTTTGTAAAATCGTGATAGCCCAAGAGACTGTTGTCAGATGTCGGTAACAAGACAGTGTTTGAAAAGAATCAAAACAATATAAATCCTGTGAGATCTGCGGCAGCAGGATGGGTTCTAATGGAGAGGAAGACAGGGTCGACCACCACACAAGAGAACAAGGAGAAGAAAGTGTTTTTTCTCTTTCAAGCTTGCAGCACCAGCAGGGGTAAGCAGGTTTCTAAAAAGAATCTCATCAGCGGATCAATCCCGTGTAACAGATGGAGTGCACAGATATTGTCTATCAGATTTCCGTCGCATGTGGCAAACAAATACATTGTTGCAACTGTTAGCAGCAAAACTTTCCCTTTTTTAACATTGTAATTACCGAGAGTTGAAAAGAGCTGTGGGTTAATGATTTCCTAACAATAACTATAGGGGGCTTGGTGGATAGTAACTTCCCCAAGGAATACATTAGCAGGAGATGTAAAGTCACTGAGCATCTTGAATGGAAGGGTTTGGATCTGCAGAAATAAATGCCTGTAATGGTGTATTTTGAACACTTTCCTAGGAGAGACTGGACTGGATCTTCATCTGGTCTAATTGGGAGGTTTACAGTGAACCAGTGGAGATGAACCAGTCCATACAAGCTCAAAGTTTTAGGCTGACATTTGCAAGGGAGATTTGGCTATGAATGATTCCATGTGCATGCACAATTACACCAGTAAGAGGCAAGGTATGAGGCTAGGAATTAATTTCCCAGTGTTATTAGTATTCCTTTTATTAATTAGGTGTTAATTTTGTCTTTATAAAGGTATCAGATTCCTGATGCAAAGATCATAGAATCACAAAATAGTTTGGTTTGGAAGGGACCTTTAAAGACAGTGTAGTTCAGCTCCCAAATAGGTAGTTGATCTCTCTCGGCACCTTCTGCATTGGTTCATTAGTTCTGGAACAGGGAGAATGAAAGTTAAGTAATAGCTCTGGGGGTCTCTCAGTGTTCATAGGATCATAGGATGTTAGGGGTTGGAAGGGACCCAAGAGATCATCAAGTCCAACCCTCTGTGTTGGTGCGAATGCCATAGGTTTAGAAGTAATGGATATCATGGATTAAGTTTTTTAAGTTTTTAACAAGAACGTTACTAATGATTTTTGTAAAGAACTGTTTGGCCTAGTAAATGTGGAGTTAAGGACTAAAAGATACCATTCAGTCACAGAAGGTAACTCAGTTGTATGGCCAGATCATGTCAAAAATTTCTCTAGGCTCAAACGAAAAACACACCAAGTGGATAATAGGGTGGGTTAGTTCTGTCAGCTACCTGGAAAGGGGTCAGCTGAGTTTAAGGACACAACTCAGTTGCCTAGACATGCAGATCTGCCAATCCAAAGGAACGCAAAGGTGTCCTATAGATCCTTTATGCACAAAGTCAACCCCACAAGGTTGTCTTGAATAATACTGCCTTTAACATGGTTTTAGGGAACAGGGCAAGAGAGTCAAGCCCTTTTGCAACATAACAAACACAGAACATTAGAAAAGAGTCACTTCATGCTGAAGACACATGGCTCGGGAGTTGTTGAAGTTTCTAGTTCTAGATCTGCCATGAAGATTCTCACTAGTACACATGAAGATTCTCAGTCATTCTGTGCACCTGTCTCCCAACTTAGTAAGGAAGCTGTTCCAGGCAAGAACCAACTTTTTAGCCACTGTATATGGTTAATCTAGTGAGACCAAATTGCACAGGAACATATCCAGATGGGTTTTAAAGAAGGAGACTCTACAACCCCCCTGGGTAGCCCATTCCAGTGCTCTGTCACCCTCACCATGAAGAAGTTCCTTCTCATATTTATGTGGAACTTCCTACGTTACACCTATTACTAGATGACACTAAAAGAGTGGCTCTATCTTCCTGACACCCACCCTTCACATATTTATAAACATCTGGCCCTATTTTCTATGCACAGTAACCCTGTAATTCTTTCTCTCTCTGCAGGAGCCCTGGTGCCTTTGTAGGCTTTTACATGCCCGTCTAGCTACTAAATGACCTCATTTCTGTGAAGAAATAACTGCACACCTTTCCATGCCTCTCTTTATATGCTTCTTCACTGAGTCTTGTGTGCCTTTTCTCTCCCAAAAGTACAGAAATTAGCAAACAATCTCTGAACACCTCTTGCCCTATAAGGAAGACTGACAATTTGCCCCATGTCCTTCCACATCCCAAAAACCTCTTACCGTGGATCTGTCATGACGTATCAGAGCAAGAGCTGTTGTGTACTAGGTGAGCATCATGCTCCACTCCTCACAGCAGAAATATGAGATGTACAGATAGTCTTGCCCTAAAAAGTACATTTTTCCAATCATAAAGGCAAATAAAGATCTCCCATTTTGGATACGGGATGGGGTCTTTGCCTTGCCTTTGACTGCTGCTGATTCAGGCCTTGATGTGCCCACTAACCTGTTAAGTGTGATGTCAGAACAGCTTTGGTTTGTGTAAATACAAAAAATTAACTATATCTGAGGCAGAGGCAAACTTGCCACGAATGAAAAGGAAGACCAAGCAGCTCTTTTTTGAATAAAGTATTCTTGAATATTACCACAGGGTTTTTCAGAGAGTTGTGATTTGTTTGGAAACTAACTTACTTTGTGGAAACATGGGAGCTAGCACTGAGTGACGTGTGTGTTAGGGTTCTCGTCCATCTACCTGACAAAGCAAAAATTCCTTGCATGTTTGGACAGCTTAAGTGAGCTTGATAAACCAGGCAACCAGATGACAACGTCATTAGAGACATAAATAAGAGAGTTTACGAAAAGCCAAAGTAATGATAATAGGAGACATAAATTACCCGCTCAGGTGTTGGCTGGAATTCCCTAAAGGAATTAAGGCTGTCGGAGGTATTTTATGAATTGCATGTATAAAAATGTTATGTTTTGAGTAAGAGAGCAAATAGGCTTAGTGTCAATGGGTTGTTTGTATTGATTTCAATGATTTGGGGTATAGTAGTGTAATTATTCTCAAATGGCGTAGAAGAAGCAGGGATGCAAATCTAGACTTCATCTTGTAGAAGCTAAGGTCATTATGGAAACATCATGGACTGATGCTGACAGAAAAAGCTTTAGATTTTTCAGTAGAATATGCTGTTTCTGAAGTAAATTTTGTACTCGGTGTATCATAGTCAGACATCTACCTCCTGCACCTGCTTGCCTCATTTCAGATGTTTAGTTACCTAGTAATGGTGTATCTAATGATTCTCAAGGAAAAGAAATTACATGTGTGAAACAAAAGGCTGCTCTAGGCTCAGTAACGGTTTGGCTTAATGAGTAACTCCTGTACTGTTTTTGTATGTACTCTATTCTGAAATACCATTGAAATAGTAATATTAGGCTCCCTTTGTTCTCATAACCTTTGGTTTGAAATACAAATGCAATGTAAGATGTTAGGTCAGTGAGTTTATTTGAGAAAGTAAAGCTTAAAGGAAGTTCAGCAGTGCTATGCAAGTACATTAGTGTTACAGATAAAAAGCACGTGTACCTTGCCAAACTCATTTCTGTGTCTGAAGCGGAGCACAGCTCAGCTGGAATTGGAGTGAGGCTGCATTAGGAAGTATAGACCCCCAGCTGGAACAGGGTTTTAACAATTGCCATCTCTGCAAACCTTAACCAGTTTATCTTCAGTTCTGTTGTATGAAGTAGGAAATTCTTAGCTTTATAAACAAAGTGAGATCTAGAAAGCCTAAGAAAATTATTCAAGACCTCAGAAAAGCCAGAGTCAGCCTTGGAGTTCTGTAGCTCCTGGCCTCGAGTATTTAAAGAAGGTGGTTCATTTTTTATAGCCAGAAAGTTATTAAGTTGGAAGTGAAAAAGCATACACTGGTAAGGCCGGGTCTGTACGAGCATCTTTACTTGTGTAATAACCATAAACAGGAGGTTGTATTCCTGTGATGGTAATAGAAATCCCATGATAAATGAAGCTGTAAATAGCCTGAAAACTCACTGGAAGTGGTTAGGTGGCAAATTAATAACAATTAAAATTTGACAAAGCACAAGTGGCAAGCGAATTGCATTCCTTCTTCCTCAAGGAAGTAGTAGAGGAAATATGAACACTTGATGTAGAAATGTTTGCCAGGTCATTGAGTTCAAGTGAAGGATCAGGAGACCAGAACTCTGGAAAAATTAGGCTTGAATGCATTGTTCCATACATGTTAATGTATCTTAAGCCTGTACTGGAAAGTGGAACAAACATACAAATAAAACTGTGGGGTTTTGTTTTACTTTATCTGCAGACAAGAAGGAAAAGTGAACACCATTTATCTGTAGTGCAGACATCTTCTAAAAGGAGCATGGTCCAGTGCAGAGTATGGAGCCAGGAGGATCTTGGGCTCCAATCTGTTCCAAGCCACTGACATCATCTGACCTGGGCAGGTCACTTGACTTCCTTGTGCTTCTGTCAATCCAGCTGGAAAATTGGGTAACAAAAGCAGGACCTTGCTGAAAAACAGATGCTCCATCTGAGCTGAGCTGTCCTGGATACACAAATTACAGACCATTGATAGATACCACAGTAAAACAAAGATGGGTCTACAGTCAGTAAGCAAGAATGAACAGTGTGGGAAAGATCCGACTGACAATCCTGAGTTCTGAAGGAAGTGATCTGTCTCAGAGTTCACAGGTGAAATAAGGAACTCACAGTATGGCTGCAAAATGAGTTTATGTTGGAAAATGAGAAAGTCAGAAAGACAATGGTGTTTTCATGAATTTACATCTCAGCCTTGATACCCAAGTCCTTCAGAAAGGTATCTTACAGAACCTTTGAAATGTCACTAAATCCACAGGTTCATATTTGGTTGGAGATACAGCGCTGTGTTAGGAAAACATAATTAACAGAACACACATTGCAGATCCCTGGATTGCCACAGTGTTACTTGGGGTGCCTTTTAAAAATGTTTGGCGGTGTCCTGTACAAGACGTATGACATTATTTCACTATTTAAAATTAGGGAACCGATCTCTGTGTGTTGTCTAATCGCCTTTGGAAACAGGATTCAGAGAACTGCAGTTCGTGGCTTTGCTAACAGTTGTTGAGTGCTTCGACGTGCTGTTTGGTGTCTTTATCTCAATTTCTCTATCTGGCAATTGGAAATAAGGGTTTTTAGCTCTTTTTTTATACAGAGCTGTTGCTGAAGAACGTCAGGTAAGAATTGGGGTCAAAGTAAAGTGTGTATTGTTTGTGTTTCATTACAATGACCTAGGAAGCACCCTGACGTTATTACTTTGTTGTGTTATTTATACTTTTGTTCCGCTGACTGATGTGGATATGACAGAAGGAAAAGAACAGCTACACATGTGCTCTTTCACTGGAAAAGGATGTTGACTACCATACCAGCACATCTGACTTTTTCTGGCAAAGCTACACATTAACTGTCGTTCTGAAGGTCTTGAGGCACTAGCTCAGCATGTGTTTTACCACATTTTAAGACTTATGTAAACACCCCTCAAAAAACCACTGTTCTATAGTAGCTTGGGATATATTTAAAATACTTGTTCTTTGGCTCTTTTCATACATAAGATGAAGTAAAGTTAGGCTGAAAGTTCCAAGATGCTTAGAAAGGTCTTCAGTGGATGAAGTACTAGTTTAATCTTAATCACTGAGCCTTAGCACGTCAGATAATTTTGGAAGCAGGAATATTGGAAAGCTTCACTAATATTTAGGAACAAAAATATTTCCAGGAACCAGAAGTGTGCTTTTTGGGGGGGATGTGTGCCAGAACCAAATGTCCAGCAGGTCATTAGTTTCCTGTCCTCATACTTAGTCTTGGCAAGGAAACTATTTCTTCTTGGAAGATATGTTATTATGGCAGCAATGGAATTGCTTTGAGAACCATCCAAAAACAATCCCAAGAGCTGTATGGACAGTTGCTAACTTCTCTAGACACAATAAAACTGATATTTTCTGATTTCTGCAAGCACGTTAAGACTTGCCTATCCTGGTAGCTGCTAGGTGTAATGCTATTGGGTCAGCATGCTTTTGTTCTGGTCACCCAAGGAAATGTTCAGAACATACCTGCACTGTCAGACAGGCCAAGGGAGCAAAAATAGTGAAAAGTCAGAGAAAACTGAACTGAGTTCTTAGATTTTGACATATTTATAAGATTTTTTTTCTTTTTCTACCTTCAGTATTTAGTCTGTTCTTGGTTGGCAGTTGGGGTTACACCATGAGAGAGAGGAGGAGACTGAGGGGTGACCTCATTAATGTCTACAAATATTTGAGGGGTGGGTGTCAGGAGGATGGCACTGGGCTGTTCTCGGTGTCATGTAGTGATAGGACGAGGGGCAATGGTTGTAAGCTGGAACATAGGAGGTTCCACATCAACCTGAGAAGGAACTTCTTCACGGTGAGAGTGACAGAGCACTGGAACAGGCTGCCCAGGGGGGTTGTGGAGTCTCCCTCATTGGAGATATTCAAGACCCGAGTGGACGGGTTCCTGTGTGACTTGGTTTAGGTGATCCTGCTGTTGCAGGCGGATTGGACTAGATGATCTTTCGAGGTCCCTTCCAATCCGTAATGATTCTATGATTCTATGACAGTCTTTTTTGGTGCAAATGTGGCACATGAAGGATTTTAGA
Source organism: Rhinopomastus cyanomelas (assembly GCA_013400115.1). Taxonomy (NCBI): domain Eukaryota; kingdom Metazoa; phylum Chordata; class Aves; order Bucerotiformes; family Rhinopomastidae; genus Rhinopomastus; species Rhinopomastus cyanomelas. The sequence goes on from VXBP01008117.1 coordinate 42,734, forward strand.
TAGTCACAGATTGACCAGAACATGTTAGAAGGGATTTATATCTGTTAACAGCTGCAGGTCACAATATTGATTCATCTGTTCCCGATATTCATTTCTCTGATCTGAACCATGCTTTTTTTGTTGGGGTTTTTTGCTCTACATGTTAAAGATTGGTGTTGGTTTTTGCAGTATGCTGTGCTCTGTAGTGATTAGTGATGTTTTGCCTGGTGTTGTTAAAACACAACAGCAGGATCCTGATTAAGTGCTGGGATGCTTGGAAAAAAGTTTGCCATGGCTATTGCAAAGAAGCCAAACTTAACATAATGAGCCAAGCCATGACCAGCATCTACCAAACACTGCTCAGTACTATACAGCCCCTACAGGGGTCAGCAATATTGAAAACATATCAGTACTATCAACCCTGTTTTCAGCATAAATATGAAATACAGCCCCAAAGCAGATAATTTGAAGAAAATTATCCAAACAGCACAACATAATTAAGATTTTAATACAGACAGGCAAACAAAAAAACTGTTTTTCTAGTTACAAGGCAGTAAGCTGCATTTGGTCACTAAGAGCTGCATTCAGTTAGCATCTGTGCCACAGGCATCCCAGGTAGTCCTGGTCAAATCACTGAGTCTTGGTTTTGAATTGTAATGACTGGGATAACAGCTGGTTTCTCCAAGAGATGTGTACCCTCTCACTATTGGTTTTCAGCTGCCACGGTCTAGAGTGGACTTAATCAAAGTATGTTTAATGATACCTGGTTTTAGCCTGCCTTCTAAATCTCATAATAGTTCCACTAGAGCAAAATCTCCTTTGCTGGGAGAAGTTATGCCTAAAGTATGAGGCAAGTACAACTTTTGCCAGGGCATCAGGGATTAACAATAGACTGCAAACTACGAAGGATGTTCATTCACAAATTAATTGCAGATTCTCTATTCATGATACTGTCTAAGTGATTGGAGATGGATTTGATATTTTTCTATCTTTTAGTGTGGACAAGTTTCTGTTTCGAATTGAACTTTCAGACCCATGAAAGAGGCAACGACAGGGCTGTTCTTCTCTTGGCAAAACTATTGTAATTTGCAGTCATTTATGTCCCATCCTTCTCAGACCATCTACAGGGACTGCCACGCTGAACACGCTGGGCTTATTAGTACGTCACAAGGCACTATGTCCAGTATGGCTGCCCATAAGCAGCCACAGCAGGGGTGGGCAGTGCTGAGGAATCAAATAAATTGCTGCAACTAGGGTTTTCAGCTTTGTTCATACAAATCAGTTCTCACACAACTCATTGTGGGTGGCAAGGAGCAGGCACTTCTCCTTGTTTCAGTCTGGTAAATGGCAATAAGGTAAAATAAAATAGTTTACAAATCAGGCATTGCTCTTCTGGGCTGTCACAGAGATGTAATGCAGTTGCAAATGGGGAGGGCAGGTGGTCCAGACAACTGCAAATGGGAAGGTGTCAGCAAGCTAGTCTTCGATTAAGAAGTGATGCAATTACGAAATGTTTTGAGGAACCCTGTATTAACCCATAAAGCAACAGACGTGCTCAGAGGGAATTGCCTTCTCACTGACTTTTGCCTGCTGAGCTGTATTTTCCACCCTTGGCAGAAGCATCTCTCTTGTAATACATTTCTGGCTGTGACAGTGAACCTTGCCACCTGCTGTCAGAAAAACAGTAGAAAGACTGAAATGGGTTGAAGTTTAAAAAAAATCCTGAAAATATTTGCTGTAATTTCAAGGAACAGTAGTGATGGGTAGAGACTGAAAGTGTCTAATCAAACAAATCAGAGATGAGATCCTCTAGCCCAGTCTGGGAATATCAGCTTGTGCAGAAACGTTTTTTTCTCATGTGAGCTTAGGGATAGAAAGATGGGGTAATTCCTCCATCAGCATGGCCCTGCATGGTTCAGCTGCTGTGTGGCTCTTCCATGAGGACTTTGTTTCCTGGGGCAGCTTTTGTGGCTGCTGTGAACATCGACCCTGTGCAGAGCAGATGAAGCAAATGCAACAGAGCTTGCATCAAAATCAAGGCAGCCTTGGTTTCATGGATAGAGAGCTGTTTGGGGTTTCATCAGAAAGATTTTATTCTGGGCTCTGGCACAGCACTAGCAAGAGGCTCTAAGCTGGCCAAACCCTGGGTCTCTGTTTCTCATCCAGCTGAACATGACAGTGACACTTGTCTTCCCACGGGAAGGATATCGAGGCCTTGGCTGGAAGTCATCCTGCAAGGCTTGGGTGTGAAACTGCTCATGTGCTGATATGTGAAGTTGGCTGCGTGGCCCTTAGCCAGCCATGCATGTCCCTCTGGAGGCAGCAGGGCTTCAACATATGCTGGCGTTTAAGCATGTGTTGAAATGTGTTCTAAGTGCAGGTCTCTATGACAATCAGTACTTATGTGGTGGAATGATTAATATGATGATTTCAGATATTTCAGAGAATACTTTGTCTTTCTCATTCAAGAAAAAAGGAGTCTTTTGTGGCTTTCCACTCATTACATTATTTTAATGATGGGTTTTTTGTATTTATAGTAAAGGCACAGCTTGCATGACCTGAGGTTTTTATAGATCTTCTTAAAGGGAGAATGAGAAAGGGGAAGAAGAAATCCAATTCCAACAGAGTCTGTCTCAGGACTGAGAAGCAACTGTTGCATTTCATAATAAGGGAAACTCGCTAAAAATACAGAGTTAACGACATTACTAGCAGTGGGTTAAAAAGTTGATTACGGAAGCTGAGCTTTATAAATAAAAGTGAATTCTAAGCCGAGATCCCTGAAATGCCAATTACAGTCACTTGAGTACATGGGGGCATGCTGAGCTTTTGCTGGGAGAGTTAATGAGCAATTTCATAACGTGCTATATATCACTTTAAGAAGACATGATAAATTGCCACTAATGGTATTGTGTGTATAAATGGGAGCTGGTTTTGCTCTGCATTTAGTTCTAGTGATTGGGTGGTACACCTGGAAAGACTTGTATTTTAATGGGCCCTTTTTAGCACTTTTTCACCTCGTATGTTCTGGATTATATATGATTGATGGCTTTAAATGTATGGGAAGGGAAGATATGTAGATCTTAATGCTTTAAAACCATTTGTTTTCCAGTCTCTGTAAAAGGCCTTTCTGTTTTCTGGGTAAGGGTTTATGCTTCTCAAGTAAACAGAAGTACGGTTCTGGGACTTTGCCTTTTAACACTATAAATCCAGTGGGTTTTTATAGGAGGGTCTTTCAGTTTACAGTGCTCTTAAGAAAAGATAGCTATTTTCTTGCTAGTCATTAAAGACCAATAAGTAGGTGGTTTGGTAGAAGGATAACTTGATGCATGAAGTAGATTACATATATATATTTGAAGTTTGCTTTGCTTTCATTCTGGGAATTCTCTTAGTTTCCATTTCATACAGCGAGTAAAATCTTTGTCTCCTGAGTCACAACAATTCCTTCTCAGCTACAACCTTTCTAACTTCCCCATCTCCTGTAGGACCCCATCTGTGCTTACGTTACCCAAAGGAGTTTCTGCTGAGCAGTGTTAAAGAATTCTTCTCTCCCCTTCTGACCTTGGGAGAGACAGACCCAAACTGGAAATCAAACCCAGGCTTCCCATGTGGAAACACAGACATTAACTGGCCCGGCGGTGCTGCCTTCTCTACATCCTCCATGCAGAGGATACTCTCAGGTTATTTAGCATTGATACCCCAAAGCAGGTTTAGTTGTTAGCTGTTACTTGTTTTTAAGTCTCTGTATGAGCTTAAGGCCTGGTGAATCTCCTGCATGTTTCTTCTGAGTGCAAAAACTGGCTCTTCTGAAAAAAAAACCTCATCACTGGCTAGAGCCATGTGCAGTGCTGACACATTTGAGGCAGGCTTCTCCTGCAGTCACTTCCACGTGCCTCAGTCCTGTGGCCTTTTGCCCTTCAAATCCTTGGGCAGATTTCAAGCTGATGTTAGCAAGAGGAGTACAGACTAACTTTCACCAGTGTAGTTTCATACTGCAGGGTTGAAAGGCAACTGTATTAACCCCTGCTGTACCATGTTTTCTTAAAACCACAGAGTCATTTAGGTTGGGAAAAACTCTTAATATCCAACAATAAACCTAGATTTAATATATTGCTAATTGTCACTTGTTCATGGGCTATGTTACTTGTCCTTGAATTTTTCCCCTTGTGTCATTTTCAGACTTCTGTTCATTCACAACAATATCTGTGAGGCAGTGCCTCCTTTTAGCTGAATTGCTGGCTTCTGTTTCTAAACTCAAACAAAATGTGTGTCCTGTAGCATTTCTTACCTGTGCCAGTGTTTGTCGCTCTAGGACTGAGGGTGAAGAGATGTAAAGAATCCCCAGGCTTTCCTTCACTCTCTTAAGCAGCTCATCTATCTGTTGTTCAGGAACTAGACTGATACTTTTTAGAATAATAAAGCATAACTTATTCTGTATGTCTGTGTCTTTTACTGTCAGGTTGAAAGTTCAACTGAAGACGGATTTTAGATTACTTTGCAATGTTGTTTGTTTGGGTTTTTCTTCCAAACACTTGCTAATTTAACATTAAACTGCTGAATGATTACACTAAAGTACTTTTGCACTTCCCTCCAAGGGCTCCTTACATTTACTTTCCATTCTTTGCAGGTATTTAGTAAAACCCAAAGATGGATGAGGCTTCTATGTGTTGGTTATGTGAGCCAGGGTCATGGGGGCAGGTAGGAGTCACAGGATCATGTAATCACTTGGATTGGAACAAAACCTTAACATCACTGTGTCCAACCATTAACTGTACCAGGCCCACTGCTAAAGTCCAGTAAAAGTCATCAGGAGTTATGTGCTCATGCAGCTTTATGACTTGATCACATCGTATAAGCCCACTGCAAAAGTCAGTCCCTGTTCCCAACACTTAATGTCTTCACCACAAGAGAACTCGCAGCCCCCATGTTATGAAGGACACAATTCAATAGCTTCTCAGAATGTCAGAGTGAGAAGCCAAAACCCATTCTCCAAATTCAGCAGAACTGTTAGCACAAGACCATACAGGCTGCAGCCATGTTCAGCAATGTGACCTGGTTATGTGTTATCTGGCACTTGAGCTCTCCTTGTGCAGTTCTTAGTGCAAAACATATCCTACCCCAAAGTATTTTGAGATAAATACATTTTTAAGAAAAACAAACATATCTAGTTTATCTAGTATTTAAGAGAGTGTGTCTTACACATTTGGCAATTTCTCTTCAACACCACTGTGCTCACAAATATCTCCTCATGGTGAGGGTGACAGAGCACTGGAACAGGCTGCCCAGGGAGGTGGTGGAGTCTCCTTCTCTGGAGACGTTTAAAACCCGCCTGGATGTGTTCTTGTGGAACTTGGTCTAGATGATCCTGCTCTGGCAAGGGGATTGGACTAGATGATCTTTCGAGGTCCCTTCTAATACCTAATGATTAGAGGACCTCGAAAGATCATCTAGTCCAGTCCTCCCCTGGGCAGCCTGTTCCAGTGCTCTGTCACGCTCAGCATCCTTTATCTCAGATAGGCTTGGAGCACAGTATGGATACTGCCTGCTCAGGATTTTGCAGCCACACCTGCTTGCACAGCAAGTATGCTCAGAGTGGAGTACAGGGTAATGATACTTGAACTGACTGTCATCATGACCAACCTCATGACCCAGAGGAAAGGGCAGGTGTATAAGGGGGCACTGTGAAATGTCTGACTGATCTGGGCTTGATGTTGCTCAGAGCACAGCAGAGTGGGCTGCTGAAGATCATGTAAAAGCAATCCAGTGTCCTCCCCTGTGTCAGGTTGCACGTAGCCTACAGAGCCAAGAACTGAACTCAACTCTCTTAGGTGCCTCAACTGCTCTGAGTAAAGCAGTTACTTCTTTTATAATGCATTTAAACATGTACTCTGTACCGCAGTGAGAAATCTTGCCTCTTTTTAAAAAAATAAAGGCCTAGGAGTTAGCTTAGGGAAGGGGAAGCAGCAAAGCAGACAACTTGCAATCCAGTCCTCCTATGAAAGTTGCCCCAGGCAATTTTGTTATGTCCATGGAAGCATATGATATTCATTGCATGGGCCCATCATTAATGCTGACTCTGTGGGAACCTCTCTTATGTTATTTCCACTTGGGGCAGGTTAGCTAGAAAATTGATCCGATTTTATTAGAGAGTCATTTTCTTTGCTGTCTGGCAGTGATCTCTGAAAAGATGTTTTGCCTTTTTAACACTTGGTGATTTCTCTAATAGGATCTCAGAAGTCTGATGCTCAAACTGAGTTCCACGCACAAAAGTGCTTTGTGGCTAAGTTTTTTTTTACTCCTGGCATGGACAGTTTCAAATAGGGCTCAAAGGATCCTTCCCCACTGATGCTGCAGGTGAAACCATTGTTTTTATTCACATCCCTTTAATTAAAAATAAAATACATTTACAGAGGGTTAATTATCTACCCCTTTTTTATACACGTTCAACTATAAACAAATAGTGCTACTTAGTAGATCGTTCACAATTTCTCATAGCTGGCCACGTTGCTTAGTCTGATGCAATCATCATGTTCGGCGGTAGTAAATACTCTTTTATTCTCAGCTCTTGCTGTCCCTGGATGGAATCTGTCTTCCATCCAGAATGAACAAGTTTTGAACAAAAATACAAAACAAAAATCCCACCTCTCTTCTAGTTTGAGGGAATAAGGCCTCTGTGTAATAAAGGAGCAACTTTATTTTGCTTAAAGGGTTTTTTTTTTTTTAAATTCCCACTTAGCTGCCTATTGATCAAAGCATAGTGGTTTAGTCAGTCTGATGGCTTAAAGGGATAAGATGTGTGAGAAAAGAATCTTGCCTCTGACTGACTTTATTGAGTAGGCAGTAGGGGATTCCTTCTAGGGGTTTTAGAAAAATAAAATATATATAAAATTTGTCTCTTGGAAAAGCAATAGTGAGAAACAGATTTTAGGACAGAGCAGGTAGAGGTGGAGATTGTAAAACATTCTCGGAACATGTTTCTTTAAAATTATCTGCTAACAAACCTTTGTAACAGCAACCTGATATTCCCCAAAGCCCAGCAGCCAAGGCCAGATGTTCATTAGTGATGTGAGCAGAGGCCACCATCAGCTGGGGTGAAGTCAGGATGGAGCCTGTGTGAGAACTGCATTAGGATGTGAGATGAGATTCCTCAATTTAGGAAGGACATTGAGGTGCTTGAACGTNTACTGTGTGTATGAGTTTGTGTGAAATCTCTGGTCTGGGAGGAAAACTTGCAGCCTGTAGCTGTTGGTCCTGGCTTTACCGGATGATGGGGGAAACTGGCTGGAATCAACAGGATGCTCTGTGGCTGTTACAGATGTGCTGAGCAGAGAAAGAGGGTGATGGACTGAGAAAGGAGCCTTGATGTTCCAGTCACCTTTGGGACCTACCGTAGATTAATGAACTAAAAAAACAAGGAAAGGGAAAAATAAGGATATGTTGTTCCTTAACATAGGTGCCCTTATGCTGTCTGAGTTCTGTTTTAGGTTAACTTTGTTTAATTTGAGAATTTAGAGCTTGGACCCCCTTGTTGCAAAGCCTTGTGCTGAGCTGTGGCTCATGGTGTATCTTCAATGCAGATTAATTTATTATTATTATTTTAATCAAGTCATTAAATAAATGTAAGCAAGAGCCAGACAGATTGCACCTTTCTAGCACCAGTTGAACTTGTAAGAAATTTTTGGTAACTGAAGGCAGCATCTTCATTTTCAAAACTTGGGGAATTGTCTTAGAACTATCTTTCCCATCCTAAATCAATCTCTGGTTGCACAGAAATTTGGCAAAGAACCTGTGTGAGGTTCCATTCTACTTGAAAGTTCTTACCTTTTTGACTTTTGAGATTGGCTGTAAAGGACATTGATGTCAATTTTTAATACACAATGCTTGGGACATGGCAAAGTTTCTAGACAATGTGTCTGAACCTCTCTAGAGGTGATGGGCAAGTGCTTTGAGTCACTACTGTACCCTGAATCCTTCCTGCATTTGGCTGGGTGGATGCATTTGAGCAGTTCAGACCAGCATCAAGACAGTGCTCAGCCTAAGTCAGCCAGGCTCAGAGGAAGCTCTGGCTGCAGCTTCCCAAGTGACTGTGCTGAAGCTATTCCAAAGTGTAACATTATGGTTGAACCTGCTTTATAATAACCATGTCCTGAAATAATTTGAACAGACACTGTTTTAAAGAGTTGAGCATTATAATTTCTATTTACCGTGGAATTTTTTCCCCTGGTGCAAATTATTCTAAATGTTTCCCAGGTTGCAGGACACACTGGTGATGTTATTTTCATAGTTTGTTTTGCTTGCTGTCTCAAAGCACGTTACTTCCCATAATTCAAGATCTGTCACAAGCAGGCCTTTAGCAGATTTTCATCTCTGGTTGGTTGATGTTTTTTTGTTTTGTTCTGTTTTTAAGGATAAGAAAAGCTGTAGTGTGGGTATTATAATCACAGCCTGTTTGTCCTCGCTTTCTACCCGCTCCCTTCAACCCTTTGAATTTTTTTAATCTATCTTATGAAAGAGTCAAGCACTTTACTTGCCCTTGAGCACGTAGCATACGTTAGCAGCAAAGGCATCTGAAAGACCCTGTGGAGATCCTCTCTGAGACTTTTCCTTCATGATCCTGTGTCACAAAATATGTGGAAAACTGCAGCAATGCAGTGGTCACCTGCAGCTCCTGTGTGGTACTGAGCTGGCTCTAAAATATGATCCTTGTATTTCAGATGATACTCCTTCCCTCTTCCTCTTTTGTCAGTTTCCTTGGAAATAGGAATTTCTGTATGTGGAGACAATGCAATACTTTGGGCAAAGCCTTCCAGTCAGATGTAGGCACCAGTCAGCAACAGATTTTTATCTTTATATTCCTCTAGGCATGTAGCTCACTGTGCAGCATTATTTTCCCACTGCAGTTATCCATTAGCTTAAGACTTTCATAACCCAAGAGGACACTTAAATCTCTCTGCAATCATTATGCCTCTGAACGCTTTCCCCTAATGTCTTGGCTTTCTTTTGGAATCTTTTGTCTTGCAGTTTTTATCCTGCGTTTACCTGCACTGAATTGCATTTGCTATCATACAAGAATTTTCCTAAATTACTCTGGCTCTCAGTGTTTAAGGTGATGCCATGTGGGGACATATAAAAGTGGTGTTGTACTCCTCAGCCGTCTGCCCGATGCAGAGAGTGATGAACTTGGCGCACCTCGGCTTTCTCACTGCCCCGTGTTCATCTCTACACAAAGCATGAGGGGATCCCCCAGAGCTTCAGTACATAAATGCTGCTGAACCTCACTCTCCTTCGTTTCTGCTTCCTGCCACCTTGGTCTGTCTCACTCCTTAGCAAGAGAGAGGATCACTCTGGTGGGAAGCAGCCTGAACCGTGCGGACAGGCCCAGGGAGAAAGCAAGTAGTGAGGGCAGTGCCAGCAGGGCACTGGGCAGAGCTGCACCCACCAGGCTCAGCTCAGGCTGTCTAGCAGAGATGTTGACCTGAAAACACTTTCAGAAATCATCATTAAAGTCATGTGGATTTTGCTTATGCATGATCTTTTTTAAAACAACAAAACAGTTTGTGCTGTCTCCAAGATTCATAGGAGCCAGCTATTTCAGTGTGTTATTTACTTTTGTGATGTTTGTCTTTCGCCCACTGGTGGGTGTGAACATCACTGGGTTTACAGTGTGCAAAGCAACAACCTAGGACTATTTTTACAGTGGGGTTTTTTTGCCGTTTTAGTTTACACAAACTTCTCGTTTGAGTCCCTCAGAGCTATAAAAACAATATAGTACAATCTGATGCTTCACAGTTAAGAAAAGGAAGTTAATACCTCCTATGTTTTTCATTTTAGGATTAAGTACTATGTGAAGTAGCCAATGAATGTAGCTATTTAAGGCATAAAGTATGAATGATCTCAAGTATTTCATTCCAATCACTTTTATCTCCCATTTTTGATGAATGAGGCAATGTAAAAATAGACTAAACATGGTATTTTAAATCAGGGATGAATTAAACAAAAGCCTCATCATTTAGATACCTTACTTCTCTCTCTCTAAGTATGGATATTACTTGGCATGTCAGATGCATGTTTCATCCTTTCCCTATGATTTATTTTTAATTGTTTAGCTGGGAATTTTCTTCTTCCTCTCCCCTCAGCCACGTTAGGGTTCTTATTCACCATAATTCTCTGATAAAGCTGTTTTACATAGACAACACTTGACGTTCTTGCACAGCCGTAACTTTATTTTCTTAGAAGAGTGGAATTTTGTTTGTGATTTATTTTTCTAGTAAAAAATAAATTGATAAACTCATTAAGAGTTTATTTGCTGTCTGACCCTTTATTGAAGGCTGTACGACTATGAGATCATTAAATATACAAGTGTTCTAAGCAACTTAATTTCTGTGCCTTAGAGTAAAGGTGTCATTAGCGGATGTTGCTTTGCCGCTGATGTGCAGAGTAGAAAGTCAGGATCACGTCCTTTGTCTCTTGGAGCATCAGCAGCCATCATTGAGATTGCAAAGCTGTGCTTGCTGAGGGAAAGTTCCCTGTGTATTATGCTGTTTACCTAAGGGTTATATTCAAGACACTCTCTGAACAGCTTCACTGATTATTGAAAAATGCCTTATAGTAACTTCCAGTCTAAGTTGATCGATAGTAGTGCGCAGCTTTACATGGGAAGGAGGGAGTTATTTAAACATTCAGAGCCTCCGGGATAACCACGAATGAAAAAATAATATAGAACAAATATGTTGGAGGGTTCAAGAGAGAAGAGTATCTTGTCTCTGTGCAGAGGCAAAAAAAAAAAAAAGTTGTTAAATTGCAGCAGAAAAAAACACTTGAATTCACTACTAATAAAGTGAAGGTGGATTTCTCCCTAGGCCAAAAAGAAAAGAAAGAAAAATCAAGCCAAACAAATTGTGCTGCACTTTAATGTAGGGAGAGGCTAAGTTATCTACACACATGCTCCACAGAAAGCTACCTTCACTGAAAGTCTGAGAGCGTCTTGGACCAAACTTATGCCTCTGCAGCTCTGCGCTCCCAGTTCAGGCTTGTTCCCCCTCACCAGAGCAGGAAAATTCAAAGACACTGGTTTCTATGCCAGGAACATCAGAAAAGGGAAACTGCCCTTCTTTCACTGGGTTATAACAACATGTAACAACATGGAGTGGAAGGAGCCTAACACCTGAAAATGATGTTTTTCACAGAACATTAGGAATTGGAAGGGACCGCGAAAGATCAACTAGTCCAATCCTTCTGCCAGAGCAGGATCACTTAGTTTTCCCCCCACCGTGAAAATTAAAATAAAAATGCTTCAATACTTTATTTTGGTTGAATTTTGCCAAGCTTCAAACGATGTTTGGCTTTTCAGATGCCTTGATGGAGAAAATGGGCATTGTTCTGTTTTGTTAGTGGAAACATGAAGAGAGAAAACAATGCTGCAAAGGCTATTTCCTCATTCACAGAAATTAAAAATTAGATTCACAGGAGTCTGTGGCAGATGGTATTCTAATGACCTGAAAGTCAGGAGAGAGATCTTTTGTCATTATTTTTTTCTGACTTTTGAGAGAACCATAACCTTCCTGAGTCTCCGTTCCCTGTATGTATACAATGAGTCTTTGGGTATGTCCGTTCTTAATGAAACCATCAGACTCCAGTGTCACATTCACATGATGGTTGACAAGACTGGGGGAGGACACAGGAGGAGTTAGTGGGAAAAGCCTGATAAGACAATGAGGGAGGGGAAAAAAATTAGTTTGTATCATTGAAAATGGGAAATGAGTTGATTGCTTTTGCAGAGCAAAATGGAAGATGAAGACTTAATTTGTAATGGTGGGACATGGGAAGCAGATTGGCTTGCTGAAAGATCTGTGGACATTTGGAATGAAAAGAGTGATGCACCTGTAAAGCCTAATGATGGATTTTTTTTTTCTGGTGTTCATGATGAAAATAATTTAAGCAGAAGAGGCTTCAACTCAAGAGCCAAACAGGATGAAACAGGACAGATTTCTTTCAGCAGCTCAACTGGTGTTAGCTTTCAGAGTCTAAAGAAGTTTGGAGTTCTTGGCATCCTGGGGTTTTTTTTATCAGTTTGGCATGTTGTGTGTTAAGGACCAGACTGCACTTCCATCGTTGCCAACGGCGAGATGGGAAACTAATCAGTGTGTAACTCGCTGTTGCTTTCACTGTTTCCTGCTTTGTTTCAGCTGTTTGTCACTGATGGGGCTTTGCTGGGAAAGAAGTGATGACTCTTCAAATGAATGTTTCTTAAATATAGTTCCAGTAGAACTCCGCTTAGCAGAAAGCCTGCACGTTTGTGGGAGGCATGGAGCTCTAGGAACAGCCAGGAAAACGTTTTGCAGTATAGAAAAATCTTTTTTTCTTAGATCAGGTTAGGAATAATGTAGAAGGGATTCTGTGGGGCCCGGGAAGAGGTGGATCTCTAGTTCCTGACTGCACTACCCAACAACACTGACTGCTGCCCCTGGCTTGGGAAACATATTTTAGGGAATTTCACGACTGTGGCACAGGACTGTAATTTTGCTTTGTGACTCACGCTGAGATACGGTCCCAGCGTGTCTTTTTGTCTGGGCACCTAATAAAGCTCAAGCCACACCTGTTTATGGATGCAGCAAAATGGCAGGGAGCTTATTTTTGTACCACTGATTCTGATGAATGCCACTTATAATCAACACCTCCACGAGGAACTGGCTTGTGTGCAGAAATGTTCTTTAATTGAAGGGTACACATCAGCAGCACAACGTGGGCCCAGCATGTTTATCTCATGAAAGCCAGAACCATTACAGTTACCGAATGCCAAACGCTTTGAGTGCATCATAGTTATTTCATTTTTCTGTGAACATATATATATAATCTGATGATGTTCAACATCATTCTTATTTGTACGAAGTGGAATGTAGTCACTCTAGAATAAGATCATTAATTCTGTGAAGGGACCAGATGACAATTTTGGGAGGTGTTTCTGTCCTGCACAACACACAGGTCACTGTGCTCTTCTGATGAGACAGAAAATGACTTGCAAGAAGCTGTTAGGTTAATTACTCTTTAGAAAAGAGGGTTAAACTCTAAGGAGTGTGCAGCACTCTGTTGATAGAATGATGGATGCTGGCAAAATAAAACAACAATATTTTGGAAGTGCCCCCCCGCCACGCGCACCTTTTTGTTCTTTAAGCAACACAACAAATTTGGACCTGTGAATTTTGACAATGGCTTTTGAGCTGGCAAGATCTGAATCCAATGAAACTACGCTTGAATGCATCTGTTTGAATTAGAAATTAAGGATCAATTTTAAAAATCAGTGATAGAGATCTCTGAGTTGGTCACCTTTTTTTTCCCACAGACACCGATGTGGAGCTCAGAGGGTGCTTGCAGTCTGTTTTGCCCAGAGCACCTTATTTTCAAACCGAGCTGCACTCGATTAGATCAGAAGCACTGCCTCTTCTTACTGCTCAGTGCTAACAAATTCATCTTCAGACCATCTCTTGCTTACTCACTTATTGTTGTCAACGTTTTTGTCTAAACATTTTGATTTGGTTTTTGGCAGAACACAGTTTTCTCCCCACATACCCCCAAAGCACTGGAGGTACGTGTAGTGCTTGCAGAACATGCTGTGTATGCGTGCTGCACATCATGACCAACATAGAGCTTATGGTCATCAATCATTCGATTGTTCTTTAAACGCTGTTTTAACAGCCATTCGTTGTATAAATGGATCAGGTTATTGACCTTTGCCAGCAATTGCTTGCTACATGTCATCATGGCTTAATGACATTATCAAGGAGCATATTCTGTATTGTAGATACTTTAAAGGGTTCATGCGTTGTCTCTCACTAGGACACATGGCTGGCTGAAGTATCTTGAATTAGCAAGTTATCTGATGTCATTATTAAAATATGCAGAGCATTTCCAGCTACTTACAGAGTAGGAGAGAGAAATACTTCTCTTTTCTGCAACAGCAAAGCCCAGGAAGAACAGTTATTTGTTAAATTGCAATGCTTCTTTGAAATCCTGCTTCTTTTCCCCTCTATAATTTATCTTCTACCTGGAACAGAGTGATGCTGTCCTCTGAATATCCTTTGAAAACTGTTTGACCTGTTTGCAGAGCTCCAGCTGCAACACCTCCATTTCTAGGAATACTGTAGCTCTGATTTGCACTATTAAATCATTACAGCACATAATAGATGGAACTTCTGACTAAATCAACTATGTTTTAAAAGAATATAAGAGTTTTTAAATTAGGATACATAGACAACATTATTTCTGTGGGGCAGGAAGGTTGTTAATTTTAATGCCCGACTCAATTTAAATGAGGGACACTGGCCAATATTATATAAATTTTCTCCTCTGGTTAAAATTTAAGGTAGTAGTGACTTTTCAAATCCCCAGCTGAAATGGAACTATTCAGCAGAGTGTTTGTAACATCTCTCCATGCTCTGCAGTGATTTCTGTGGCTTCTCACGTTGCGATCTGAAAGTTGATTTGCTATTCACAGGAAAGAATCACAGAACATAGGGATTGGAAGGGACCTCGAACGATTCACATTGCACAAATTGCAGAGTCTTAGAATCCTGACTTTTCCTTGTTTCAATAAAATTCAAACTCCACACAAATCAGAGAATATTCTGTAAAGTTTTTGAGTGAGTATTAATAAGTCTTCATGCAATTGCTAGAAAATAATTACATAGCATTGCTTTACACTTTACAGTGGAGACAGAGTCTTAGAGGCATTGGCAGCCTGCAGAATAGGTAGGGATGGCTGAAGTGCAAGGGTGCCCCGTTGTTCTCTAGTTATTCCTCTTCCAATCCAGAATGACTTTTTTTTTTTAATGTAAAGATATTGCTGCTGTAATAATGACTCCATTCCATATTAGTCTTAATCTTTACTTTTCTTCTACTGTCTTTTGGAGATCCCATTCTTCAGTAGCCCAGATTTCTCGCTCTACATTGTGTTTTGCTTGTGAAAATATTTCAGTCAGTTGTTTAACTTTTGTCTTGTTTTCCTTGCCATAGCAAAATATCTTCCCATATCATTCAATTTTAATGGTGCTTATTACTAAGTTTCCTGATGCTTATTAACAGCTTTCAGTGGAAAAACTTGGGAATACAAAGCACAAGTCCTAGTCTTAAAGAAAGGATTAAGGTTGGAAGTAGTTAATTCTTACGCTTCCTTCTGACTTTGTATAGCTTTAGGTTAGTCACAGCCTTCTTTTGTCAGTTTCTGAGCTAAAAAAAAAATCATAAGACTTTTTACTCCTGAAAATATTGTGAAGATCTCTGTATTGCTCCACATTTTCATAGATTTTAATATCTGGAAGGAAAACAGTAGTCATTTGTCCAAGCTTTCTGCATTGAGACTGGAGAAATTGAACAGTTAATTCTGGAACATAGAAGGCATTCCTTCCAACAACTGCAAGCCAGGTGTAACTTCAAGGAAGGAGGGGCAAAAGGCAGGTATAAAACCAGTGCAGGGGAGAAGAATCAGAACATAAAAGCACTATTTCAGTGTTTCTTCCAAGTAAATCTCTTCACAGCAGTCTCTATCCTTTTTCTGCCAGGGTTACATTAGATTGCTGGCTTTGACAGCTCACTGTTGGCAATTGGTTTCATAAATGTCTAATCCAGCTGGATTGTTCTGTCTTCACATTTTCTTCCTACATCAAGAGCGTATACTGTTACCAAAAAAAAAGGAGAAGGGGAAAGGGAAGGCAAGGCCAGTCGCTTCCATTATGGAATTTAAGATAAAACAGAAAAGGCAATCTTAATAATTAAAGCCATGAAGGCTGTAGTGGTGTTTTGTGTTGTTTTGGGGGCAGGAAGAGAGAAAGAAAAAACCCACAACGCATCTGTAACATCTTCAAGACAGATTCAAAGCTATGATTTCAGCACCAAGACCTAACAAACATCGCATACAAAGTGCAGTAAATGCAGTATTCATAAATGTATATGCTCTTTGTGACTTCATGTCAGCAGGGTTCTGTAGACCCTCATTTGTATCAACTAAACTTCAAATGGTAACGAATACGTGCCAGCCAGGGACGAGTATCAAGAGTATCCCTTTGAATTGTTCCTTGTGTATTGTAGCTGAAATGGGAGACAAGGCTGCCTTGCTGTTTGTCAAGAGTGAAAAACAGGTACATTTTCTGTAATTATTAGTAATAGTGTCAATAAATTATTCACTTCTGACAACAGAATTTACATTCTCTTTCCTGATAGCTTGTGGAGGATAGTATTTGTTTTAGGAAGGTAAAATCTGACAGCAAGGCAGTGTATGTTGTAAATCCCTACATCACAACTGCACTGCAACAGTGAAGACAAGGAGTGATGACTTGTTTCTTATGGTACCTTTCTTCTCTATCATGAGGTTGTATCTATAGACAAGACAAGCTAGAGAAGAGATTGCAGGAGCATGAGGAGGTGATGAGTAGTTTATGTTCAGCTCCTCTCAGATATGAGAGAAGGTGCAGAAATGCTTCAGAAAAACTTCAACAAATGAATTCTATCTGAGCTGAAAAAGGAATTAATATGCTCGTAGCATATGGAAGAAGTCCACTTGAAGATTAGCTGTGGAAGAAATGCAGCTATTGTTTAATTTGCTGAAGAGAGGCAATGGCCTGACTAGAAAGAGAACAAAGACCAGAATGATGCTAAAAAGTAGTGTTTGTAGCAGTGTTTTGCATTACTGTAGGTGGTACATACATTTTTGTCAAGGCTGGAGAAAAGGGTGTAATAAAAGGGTGAAGCCTAAAAGAGAGTTCTAGGGAGGTGAATCAATGGGACCAATCTGTTTCCTATCAATGCACGCAGAAAGGATTGGACAGCTTGCCCAAAAATGAGGACTGACAAAAAAAAAGAACTGAGTAAAAAAAGATGTTGAGAGTGGGTGGAAAAGAAGATGATCATGTTGCATGTCATGGAAATAGATGGAGTTGGAGACATGTTAGGGGACAAGGAACTGCTGTGTTGTGTTGAATATTAGTTGAAGGCTAAGCAGTGAGAGAGATGGGAGAAGAAACAGCAGTGTGGCAGAGAGGAAAATCTGTCACTTATTAAATAGTAGCTGAGTTTGTGCATAAAATTCTCCAGGCGTAAATCAACTGCAGATCTGTGGGGAGGGAGGGAACCAAAACCAGTGCTCTAAGCAGCTTTCACAGAGAGGGTGGAATCCTGGATGCAAAGGGAGGCAGAGATTTTAAGAGAGGAGGTATGACCACTTGTGTCAAGGCACATGTGACCTCATCATTCACCAGCTCTTCATGTGGGAGGCTTCTCTGTCCCTCCATCCATCCTTGTGTCAACCAGAGAAGCTGTCTCATGCGTGTCAGAAGCAGCAATTCAACAGTCTGGATTGGGGTGGGATTTTTCAAAAGGATGTTACTTCCTACGTTGCCTCTGAGATAGTGGGTGTTCAAGAGGAATCCTCATTTGCACCCAGGGTCGGCCTGATAGTTTGAAGATGAATGGAAGGCACCAAATATTCTAGTTATTTGCTGTAAGATGTTCTGATAACAGAAACTCTAAGCTATGTGGGCACCTGCTTGTTTCAGTGGACTTCTAGTCAAACAGGTAGGGTAAATAGGGTAAAAGAAATTAAGCAAGTTGCCAGAAATTCAAAGAAGAGATCTGTGGTCAGCTCATAGTCCCTTGTTCGTAAGAACTCTATTTTAGGACTTTGTAATTCTAAAGCAATTAAAGCAATGACAAGAAATAAAATAAAAACAAAATAAACCCCAGCGTATCTTCAGCAAACCCTTTGCTAAAACTTGTGATACGGTGTGAAAGAGGTTGAATCTTTCCTCCTTGATAATACATGAATACATTATTTTTTTCTTTTTCCTTAAGTAGGAATAATACTTAATTGTAATTTAAATGGTTCTTTACAATCCCATAGTTTTACCCACAATAATGCAAGAACATTTAATAAGTCTTAAAATATTCACAACACACGGAGATCATTACTCTTGAGACCTTTGTACAAAGCACTGAAGTGTGTTAGACATATGGCAGAAACCTCTTCATTTCTTATTTCTTTCTGTGATTATATGAAAGAAGGAAAACGTCTCTGTTCTTTTCCCCGTTGCAATCTGAATACCATTGGATTATCTGCTGTGGGCCAAAGTCATCTCACACACATGTTCACTGAAGAACACGGAGTTAATCAGGCTCGAATTTAGCTCAGTAAACATAAGCACAGTACTGGCAAACTTCTGTTTCTTTTAAGTTTTCTGTACAGTATTTCAAGCAGCAAAAAAGTGGAAACAATTTATTTCTATGTCCCACAAGACGTAACAGCCAAACTGTGCTGCTCAACAGATGCTGGTAGCTGGTTTTTAAACTATTGGTAATTATCTAAAGCCGTTAATTGCAGTTGCATTGGGTATCAGGAAAAAAACCCAACTTTCACATCCTGCATTGGAAATGTATCATAAATATCAGAAGCCTTTGTCATGGTACTGACTGTATGTCGAGAGGATGAACACTTTTGTTTTAATTATGTTTCCATGTGATTGTCTAAAGTCAAGTGGAACCTCTATGGATTATGTCTAAAATAAAACTGTGGTTACAGTTTATGGCCATAATCCCCAGATCTCTTGTGTGGAAATGACAGTCTAATGAGTAGAAGTTAAAATGTCCTCTGCTTTCAAGTCGTCACGGTTGTGATTTGATTAAATAATAGTGCATTCTGTTTGATGTCTTGGCTTTATTATTCAGAAACACTTCAGTATATGTGTCCTACCTCTGCATTACGTGCTCTTGGCAACCAGGCATCCATATAGGTTCTTATTTACACACCTGCAGCGGATACACTGTGCGTTCAGCTTGCCTGCGTGCTGCTTGAATATGGAATTTTAATTATTCCTCTTAATTGTGGTGCATTCCCCAAAAAGAGGGAAATCATTGGTCAGGTGCAAAAAGAAACTGCTTAGTATTTGAAGGAATTTGATAATTTTGTTGTAGTTCGTAGCTTGGCAGGTGGTAATAATGCTATGCCAGCACTGTCAAAATATGAAAATTAAAGTGACGATGGGTTTTAATGAAATCCATTTGACAAATATAATTAAGGTGTTTTAATATGAAGCCCTGTAATAAAGACTACCGGTGGACTCCCTGAGGTCCTGACTAATTGTGTAGATTGCTTTTAAGCTTTGAATAGTTTTATTGGATAATGAACTGTTAAGAAGTGTTAGATCTTTCTTAAGCAGAATTTGGTTTGAAAAAGAAGAGGAGAGACAGGCCTGAGGTGTGGCATTTTAAACATAATTAGAAGAGAGATTTAAGTTAACATCTTTGATCTTGCTGTCAGTTTTTGATTAGAGCTGTAAATGCTTTAATCAAGTGCAGTGTAGTCATTACATTTCTAACTGTTTTTAAACTGCGAAATTACTGAGACACTGACATCGGTTTAACACTCCTTGAGAATTTCCAGCAAAGTTGTGTTTGTAAACTGGGTGTTTGCATTAAAATGCCAGGCTGCGATAATTTACCAATTCAGTAGATTGGGGGATAATTATATTTGGGTGCTCAAATAATCTGGAAACCCTTTCTGAGATTAAATATCGTTTCCTGAGAAGAGTGTGCCACTTCAGATTTCATTCCAAAGATGGTTTCTAATATTGGGGGTTTTTTCAATTGAAATTGAATTCAAGCTAACAGTTATAATAAAAATAAATATATAAGGAGCCAAATGGAGCATTTTGAATGCCTCACATAGGAATAAAGTCCTTTCAATGTACATATTGTGTTCTGCCAGTGTGGATTCCTTCACACCCACTTTAGAAGTGGAGAAGCAGGCACAAATATTTACTGGGTGTCCAGTAGTGGCTGAGCCAGTAATGTGGTGGTATCTCTCAAACCCACATCTTGCAACTTTAAGGACTGCTTGAAGAAATTTCAGAACAATTGATGTACTTAATTTTTACTGGTGTCCAAAACAGCAGTGCAATGTGAAACTGGCCATGGTCACAGGTATCTAATGCCAGTGAGGATGGTTGGCTGGATGATACCTGCCCATAGGTGGCATTCCTTCCATTTCAAATACAGAACCCAGCAGTCCCAGGTCCCTTCCTAGATCTGACCTTCCTTTTCCTTGTTCTTGGTTTATGAGCACGACAGAAAATATAGGTACTTGTCTTTTCACTGTGTCAGGTTAAGGGCTGCTGGGCATGTAGTTTCACTCGAGTCGATCCTCTCAAAATGTAGAAATTAAGATACAACAAACAGCCTCCATTCTTAATTTGCTCTGGACATTCACACAAATAAACTTTAATAGTGCAAGTCCTACAAAATTTTTATTAAAACATCTCACAGCAGACCACCTCATGTCTTCAGCAGCCTGTCCTGAACGCTGACGTGTCTAAGGGCCTGTAAGACAGATGGGCGACACCATCCAAACATCCTCAAAGAGACTGTTCAGCTGCCAGTGATTCTTAATGGCACCTCCAGTGTACATCTCACTGCTGACAGCAAATTAAATCCCTCCCAATAGAGAGAAGCAGCCTCTCTGGTAACTGACTGAAGTCACCAGGGACTCAACAACTGTGTCCAGGAGCTGGGATGGCACTCAGAGTGCAGCTACGTCAGGAAAGCTCCTGCCTCATGTAGTAATCTGCGTAATTCTGGAGCAGCGTGGATTCAGAAATTTCCAGTCTTGTCTGCAGTTAAACCATCTAGTGCAGAGATGCCAAAAAATATTGTCAGGTGAAGTGTCATCTTAGACACTTACTGAGAAGTCAAGTTTCGCAACAATTTTTCCTTCCAGAGATGCATTAGAAGCAAATCACGTCCATGTGCAGAAAAGGCCCCGTGTAAGTTTGCCTCTCAAACACCATCCAAAGAGCTTAACTTGTTCTTTAAAATATGATTCTGCTCTGAGGAGCACTGTTAAAAATCCATTCAGAGAAAGTATTTCTATCTCAGCAACTTCCTGAAGAAATTTGACAACTACAAAAGCAGAGATTTTTTTTAATATTTTTTTTAACCAATTTAGCCCTGCAAATTCAGCCTGGATTTTGAAATCTGCCTGGATTCTTTCTTTCTTGTACACCTCCTGATAGCAATGATTTGCCAGGCTGTTGGATACCTGTCACTGTTCCCTCTGTACCATTGCTATGGGTGTACTGAGGCAGTGGTTTTCTCAGCATCGCTCTGTGTGTAATCAAAGGCAAGGCTGCAGATGGAAATAGCTAGCACTTAGTTCATGTGTGTGAAAAAGGAGCAGAATCCATAGCTGCATTGGTCCTACAGGATAAAGATAAAAGCATAAAACAAAGGAAAAGTGGCTTGAGATGGGCAAGAGGGAGTCCGTAAGAATTATGCTCTGTAAGCAGCACAGAGATATTTGTGTTGATGTTTTGTTTATAAATTATTGTATATTCCAAATGAACACAGATTTGGATTGATGGGTATGAATGTTGTCGTGCATAAAACCAAGATTCAAAATATAATAAAAATATTCAAACTACTAAACTTCATCACCAAACAAAATTACACCTAAGTGAGCATCTCCTGGACATCTCTCCAGAGGCCAAAATTCAATTCTGGGGCAGAGCTGGAACTTGAACCACAGCCAGCCCAATAAGCTCTGGACTGTCTGTCCCTTCTGCTCCTTGTCCCTCCATCTCCAAGTAGCTGCTTCAGATCTCCAGAGTCCTGGCAGAAGGAACATCCTTCTCTGCAAGCAAAGCCGCTAACAGGGCGGTGTGCACTGCACATCACAGGGTTTTCTGGTTGTAAATTGCCCACTGAATAAACTAACGTTCTCTTGAAAGGGGTCTTCCCTCTCCAAATTGTCCTTTATTTGGAGAGATGTTACATTTTCAAGGAAAAAATGAAGCGTCATGAATAATTTTGAATTCATTTTGCCTTCTTTTATAGATCAACTTTTAAAAGGTTTTTTTTGTTTTGGTAGAAATCTTGAACTTACTCCAACATTCCCTTTACTATTATTTCTTAAACCTCAGTACTTTCAGCCTCCAACTTTGCAGTGCAGTGCTTTTTAATGGCATTTAGATTCTAAGAGATTTAGTTGGTGGAAAAATGGGAAATGTTGAAAGGATGAGCTAATTAACGTTTCCTCAGCCTATCTGAAGGACGCTATTGTGTTAGAGTTATGCCACGTTTGTAATTTATGCCTGTTAAACCCTTGTTTTATCAGCTATTACGGGCTTCTAGGCTTCTGTTTGCACTTACTGTCTGTAACAAGCATTTCATTTTACATGGAGAAAAAATGGTTTCAGTTACTTTTACTGTACCCAAAAAGGAGAATGGGATTTGCAAATGATAAATGGGAAAGTTGACTAGCTAACTAATAAAGATTTGTCTTAATCAAGTATGATTTGTCAGAACAGGAGCGCACTGGGGTCAGGGCACACGCAATGAATAATACAGCATTCACTGGAGAAAAGGACCAGGCAAAAGGCCTCATAAATATGCTGCGATTACCCACCGCTAATTCGTATTCAAAGAGTGAGTTCCACTGAAGCCAGCTTCGGGGTTGCTGAGCTGTTCACCTGCTTTGTGGGCTTGGCGATGTTTAGGAAAGTTTGCTATCAGTCTCTCTATATATTGTTTTCAGAATGCTTCATTTTTGACAGACTGCTGCACTTTTTGGTCGATGTTTTTAAACATTATTTATTCATCATCCCGAGGATTGCTTTATTTTTCTAATGTCTGGACAGTATGTTATCTCTGTTTTTCAGTGTTTAAAAATGAATGTGGATGCAGCAGGAGATAGGTCCATTCACGTTTGAAATGAATCACTGTTCAGTGCAATAAAGGCAAAAACGCTCTAGCTCTGTGGAAGTGTTAGAGATCAAACAAACACAGGTGTTTTGTTTGCATTGCCCACTTTTGCCTCACTTTCTGATCACTCTGTGGTTTCAGGTTACATCTGTTGTATCAAGATGTTGGGGCAAACTTGGACAAACCCCAGTGTCTTTTTTGTTTGACTTGGGCTTTGTTTTTGTTTGTTGACATTGCCTTTTGCTTCAGGGAGCAGGTTCTCAAACTGAAACTGTTGAAGGATGTACTGTTCTCATGGATTTTCTCACATCCAGAAGTTGAGATACTGCAAAGAACTTTGTTTCTCTTGACTACTTACAGGTCGTGAAGAATCACATCTTTTTTAGTAAATTTTTCTTTAAAAAATTGTACCAGCACTTACAGATACAACTAAGCAGACTTTGTGCTTCATCTGTGTACTGTCATGTGCTGCGGTTTTGTGTAATTAAATAAGTTTGAAAGAATCTCCTGGACCACACTTCAATTTCAAAACGTATTTCAAAACATTTTGTTCTCTTTTGAAAACTCAGTGTAACTGAGTTTTCTTTGCTGATAGTCTGTCTCATCTTGATGCAGCTAAACTCTGCATCTTGAAGTACATTTTATTGCTTTAAATCAGCAATAGAGGTAGGGCCAATTTTATGAGCCTCGAGCTGCTGAATGCAGGAGTCTAAGTTGCCAACTCTCTGCCTACACATTTCAATTCTTTGAAATAACCAGTACTGCAGGGTCCAAAGTAATTATTTACACTGCTTTGAGTTTGGAGCAGACTTGGTAGATGGTGGAGCAATTTCTTATTAAATTATGACTATGAATCCAGCCTTAGATGAACCAAAGATCACTGTTGCGTCGTCTCAGTGCTTTCTGAAGTCATGGGTTTAATTAAGTGATGATCTGTGGCTCAAGTTATAGAGGATATGTTTCTGCAACTTAATTTAAATGCAATGAAGATTGTTAATACTGTCCCTTGCTAAATGGTTTAAAGAAAAGTTCAAGTACTGTAGTGAAGCAGGATCCATTCCCCGCATCAAGCTCAGAGCAAGCAGACACTTCTTCCATCCTGACAGCATTTAAAGTAGTCGGAAAAGAAGATACCAAGAGTTGGTTCCCCACTTACACAACTGATTGAAATGTGGATGGGAAGTTGTTTACTTATTGCAGCACTAAGCAAGGGTTTATTTTGTCTTAGAACTGATTTGAAGGAAGAGGGGAGAAGACAATGCGAAGGGAGGAATATGGAATGGATCAGCACTGCCAGGCTGGTGCTTGGCTAGAACAATGGCTGGACTTCAATGTAGACAAGCGCTCAGAAGAATCAAAGTCTGCCACCTCCTGTGAATGTTGCAGTGAGGATGTTAGTCAGGGAGCTCAGCTAGATGGGTGATAGGAGTAGACAGAAAAGGAAAAACACATCAGTTAGTGAGAAATGAGTAGTTTTATACCAGCAGATTGATGTAAGTTAGGATTTCAGAAAAAGTGTGAAGCCTTAGAAAAAGAAAAGGCTACTGGAGGTGAAGTTACTAGGTCTGTCATATATCATCTTTTCTTTCTTTTTCCTATTTTCTTCTTATTCATCTGCCTTTTTCTTCCTAGAGTAGGACAGAGTAGGCCTAGACCATGGGAGGTGTTGGTTATGAAACACTCCCAGTCTGTTCTTAAAGGTATGTGGCATCTCCTTCAACTCTCTTTTCTCCCTTGTTTTGAACAAAGCACAAAGCCTGAATTCTGATTAGGTGTTCCAAATGTTTTTCTTTTGGGTTTCCCTGGCCTTGAGATCAATGGGCCCGTTTTGCTGTCGGCCAATTAAAATAATTTCATGAACTTCCATTATAGCATATAGGAAACTTATTTCAATTTTTAAAATTTTGTATTTTACGCTTGGCAGACATGTTGAACTTTGGAGGATTGGAAGGTATTTTAGGTGGGTTTTAATTTCACAGTAAGAGGGGGCCAATTCTTTTTCCCTGTCTTGCACCTGAACTCCTGACAGAGCATGAAATATTGCATGTCCTCAGTGAATACAGACGACTGTCAATATTCTTTCTACTGGCATGGCATTTTCCCCTGCTGAGGAGGCTAGCTGTTCCCTGTAGCATGTAGCTAATTTTTATTTTATTGTATTAAGTGACCACTTAGCAGCATGCAGATTAACTTCTCTGTGGCAGATTCTTGAAGCATTTGATCATCAGCTCTCGCATTTCACTGTTCTGCTAATGCTCTGCAAATTGTCTCTCCATTGGCTTATAGCCACTATATTATCCTTCATTTATCTGCATTAACCTGTACTTGTTATTTAATGACTTTAATGTTCTAAATCCTTCTATCCTTAATTATATTGGCTGTTCAATGTAAACATATATCAACTGTGGGTTTGTAAATTTATAGGACTTTTACCTGTGTCCCTACACTCAGAGATATGTCATCACTTTCTTTATTAACTTTCTGCTGTCAGAAGCATGAAGCATTTAACTCAGCCTTGAATTCTTCTACCTCCTGCAACGTGTACTTCCCAAGTTTGTAAATCTGCTTGCTGTCACCTCTGTACAGCCAGCATGTAACGCTTTCTAGCTTTTTTTCCCCCAAAGCTGCTGTTGATGATTTGTCTCTCTTAGTCTCCTAAAATCTAAACTTTTAACCTGTACAAAGCAAAGCGTCTTTTGGAAAAAAGAAGTGTCCCAGCCTTGAGCTGAACTTCTGCCAGCGTCAGCATAGTTCTTCTCCAACAATCCTGTATAAGCTTTTGCTGCATTTTCAGGGCATTGATGTCTCTGTGCAAAGACAACACAGCATTGTGCTCCCAAACAACATTATTCACTAGGGAAGGCTGAGAGTCTCAGGGTAGAAATGTTCTCTCTTCCTACCCTGATTTGTTCTCTCACAACACACAGTTGGTTTTTGAGTTCATGTCATCATTTTTGCACAACAACCATCTTGTCTTTTAACATGATCTTCTGCTTTTCCCAGTGTAAATTAGTTTGTCTTTTCCCACCTTTAATTGTGTAGCTCTGATGTGTGTGTTCTGTAGATGATGAGATTGTACTTCAGGCATCCTCAACTTTATTTGCCTGCTTTTAAGCTTTCTTACTATTTAAACTGTATGGAGATGTCTGCTGCCTCTTAGGAAATGTGCAGGGTGGGTGCACTTTGAGAGGAAAAGTGCTGTGTAAACCATGCTGGGATTATTTTATTTTTCATATAAAAAGAAAAATTGGAACTTTGTCCTCAAAATTCATACAAATGCTTGTTTATTTATCCTGGAGAGGCTCATTCCACATCATTCCTGTTTCTTCAGTAAATATATTAGTCATTCTTAAGGAAAACAGTGTTATTGACTTGATTAGAAAAACCTCCTTTGGAATCAGTTTAGCTGATAAATACTTCAATGGCTGGAGGCAAAAAAGGAGAAGAAAAACCAGTCAAGCACAACTTATTTTGCATCCTTGATATGCGTGTAGTAGGTATTGGAGATCAAGTTTTGAGGAATCTGTAGTAAATAATTGTGATTAGTACATATAAATAAATTCTGTGTATAGGTTTCAGGCAAATTGCTGAGTAAGAGCAGATTCAGGAGAGTAAAGAATCACTAGAAGTCATCATTATCTTTTGGCTTTATCTCAAAATAAACTTGAAAACCATGTGCCAAGTTTTGTACGTGTGGAGGCGGACGTTGGCTTTGCATTTATTGGTTTTCTTGGAGAGTTTGTTTTTACTTCGGTTGAGGAAATTGTCTTCGTTCTTTGGCGGTTTAGGATAAGAAGTGTCGGGGAGGTTTTCTTGCCTAACAGTGTCATAGAACCGGGCACCATTTTTGTTGGAGCCTCAACACAGCATTATTAAGGTGTTCATCATCAAAGATGCTGATCTCCCATCATTATTCAAAGACCCTTAAGGCAGAGTACATCTAGAACTGTGAATTTTCACTGTCACCCTTTAAAGCTGGTGCTTGTAACATTAAGTTAGGCACTTCTTCAGACTTTTTTTTCCTGTTTGTCACAACATTGTTTGACACTGAAATAACTGCAATATTGAATATTCCTTTCCTCTGTCAGCACACGGATAATAATGATGTAAACACATTCACTCTTCTGCTTCTCCTAGTTTAGCTGCAATTTAAGAACATGACTTTATGCATCTCTTTGGGAATTTTCATTAGAAGACTTTTGGATGAGTTAGGACAGCACTATACTAAACCTTGTCCGTACAGACCAACTAAAAGGATGGGATAATTGCCATATAAATGATGTTGTTACAATTTTGTGGGAATAATGTTGTTACTGGCAAAATGCAACACCCTTCAGTTTGTAAATTGGTCTTAATTCACCCATCTCTACCTAATTTTTTCATGTAACTGTAGTAGCATCATCAGTGATTTACATTATGTGTAGTCTGGAAAGAACTACATGGCATTGCTGCACATAGGTGAAGATTTTCTCTGGCAGAAAAACATCAGAGTGCTGGAGAAGCTGAAAGAGTGATGGCAAGCAGATAGTAATGGTATCAAGCTTGCAATTAGCTGTGGGCTAGTGTGACTTTTTTTCCCAGTCTTTACCCCTTGAGCAACAAACCAAGTGAGGAGACATGTTTTATGACATATGGTTTCTAAGCCTGTATTTTCTTTATTTATTAATAATTTTGTTAGACTGTCTTGACCTTCCAGCTAAGTTTCACTGTCCTCAGTGCATTTTCTGAGTAGAACAAGGGTATGAAGAGGATCCATGGATAAAGGTGTCAATTTATGTTTGCAAACTTATTGTGAGATTATGTTACCTCTGTTATACCTCTTTGTTCAACTTATGTTGTTATTTTAGCCCAAAAAAGGCCAAAGATCATCAACTAAAGTGCATGTAGAGTAAAGCTGCTCCTGTAAAATTGATGATCCGTCCAATTATTTATCTATAGAGGCTGCTGGGAAGAAACGCAACTATCTCAGTTCTCAGACCCCTCTGCTAGGTTGAACTTCATGGCTGAAGGTTTAATCCCTAAGTGTCATATCAACAATTCATTCTGTGATATTCTGGCTGACATGCTCTCCTTCCTTATTTATTGATGTCTTCAGTCATCGACAATGAGAGGAAAATACACTATTCGTCAAAGTGATGGTGTTTTACCCTCACTTACAGTTGATGCTGCTGTCACATTGATGGTTGGAAAATAAACTCAATCATTATTAAAAGCTAAGAGTGTGAACTTGCCAGTGACAGGAAGAAGATGAAAAAAACCCCATAGTAGCTTGCTTAAAATTAGTGGAATAAAAATAGAGCTGTTTCCTACGAAGATGTTTTTGAGCGTTGTTTCTGAAATACCAAACCATGTTAGCCATTTCCTTTATAGTTATCCCTTTGAAGGCAAATCTGTGCCTTGCACTCCTTTATGTCTGTGCAAACATACGTGTAATTTTTAGCGATAAATACTTGTTATCTTTTCACCTTTTGCTCCTTGGTTAGTAATTTGTTGATTTTCCCCTCTCATTTTTTTAAGGGATATTGCTTTGTTTTTCCTTTGCCCGATCACACTGAGTGAACTATCGGTATGTGTATTACAGTACTTTGAGTGCTTTGATGAGACTAAGCTCGTTGCAGTTTCATCCAGTAAGTCCTTTGACATGCAAACATAGGCAAAGCTCTCTTGAATCGCTTTCTCCAGCTACCATTTGTACAGCTGAATTGCACCTTACAGCTTTCTAAACTCAATAACCACATATCTTACCATATTTCACCTTTGGGAGGCATTGTATATACAGCTAAGAGTAAAGAGCAGGAAGCCAAGAGGGACAAGATAGCATAATGAGGATGTCAATTTGTGGTTGGATATCTGAGGAAATATTTATCTTACTTGTACTGTACTTGGCAACAGATAGAGAAATATGTATGTAATGAATTTTCTTAGACTTTATCTGGGAGAGCCTGTACCTTGTGCTAAATGGATTTAGGAAAAAATCTTTCTTGTCTCAAAGTTTTGAAGTTTGAGGTGATTCTACTTTGGATTTTTTCCTGGAAGTAGACTGTATTTATTAAAAAATACGATTACCTTTGTTCACTCTACTAACATACCGGTGAATTTTTAATAATCCATTTTCTTGAGGTTCTCAAATAAGGACATTTTAAGAGGCATGATTTCTGTTGTTTTAAATAGGAAATCATGTTGTTGTAGCTTTACTCAGTTTTGATGCATATATCTGGCAAGCAGGCTAAGTAGCCTAAATGAATGTGCACAGAGGTGCCGGTTGTCTCACACGTGCTGTGTGTCCTGAGGCGAGCTACAGCTGCTTCAGCTCCATGTGTCTGTTCCCCCATCTGTAAAATGGGAATGATTTAACTTATTTTTCTCCTTCAGGGAAATATGGGGAGGGTTTCTTAATGTTTCTATAGAGCTTTGAAGATTAAAATCTCCTCTCTATACTAGTTGCTAATATTTCAGTGTTAGATGAGCATTTAGCTGAAGCTTTTTGAAGAGCAGGGTTCTGGCAACTCGTGTTGTCTTTGTACTGTGTCTTGAGGCCTCTCCAGTGTAATTTTGCAACCTTTGGTTCAGAATATGCTGTGAAAGCAAACAGCTCCCCCAAAAAAAGTAAACAAATGGTGATGACAATGGATCAATGCACATGTCTGCTATTAAAAATACCAGGAGAACCATTACACTGCATCTCTGAGCTTGCCAGAAATAGCCCCCGGTGGATAAAACCAGACACCTGTAACCGGGCTTAGCCTGCAATAACTTTTATTTAAGCATTAACGTGCCGAGGCACAGGGAGTGGTTTTCTGCTAATAAGGCTTCTGAGTGCTTCAGAGGTATAAGTATGGCTGGTGTCCTAGCAGAGGCTTCCTGATTTCCTTTCCAAGACAAGCGGTGCACCTAAGGAGCACGTAGGAACTATGAAGACCCAGCACTGAGAGCAGGTCTGAAGTACTTTGTTTCACAGATCAAAGGTCAGAGTCAGTTCCCAGGTCCTGGACAACCTCGAGAGATTGCAGAGTAACAGCTTTTGATTTGGTTGATGCTTCCTCAGTTCTGAGTTGCTTAAAAAACACAAAATGTAGAGTAATGCTGTGTTCCTCTTTGCAACTGGGGGGATTGACTAGGCACCCGCATGTACCAAATGCCATTGTTGCCATCTGAGCTGGCACTTGGAGGCTTTACAGTCACAAGCTATGTTTTTCATTATTTACGTTTTTATTTTTTAATGCAGAGCAGATTGGACAGGAGATGCTGGAAAAACTCAGCCATGACAGAGAGAAGATCCAGCGTGCTCGGGAAAGGGTAAGTTTGATAACATGTAATTGCTGGCCTTGCGTTTTATTTGCTTTGGGTGTGTTCTCTGTGCACACAAAAATAATCCAGTATATTGACCAGTTTTATATAAATCAGCTGCTATTGTAACACCTTCTGCAATGAAGCATTTTAAAAGCACCTTACGTGGGTCCAACCCTGCAAAGCCTCTCAGTTTTCTATCATTAGCAGCATAGAATCTGTTTTCTGCCCTTTGAAGGGTTTATTATAATGTCCGTTGCAGTGACTTCTAGGACTTTGCATGAAACAAAGTTGAGTATCATGACTCATCTTCTAATTGAGCTCTACTCCTTGTAGCTGCAAATGCTGATAGTTGCCTCTTTAGGCAATTTTGTGTAAAAGAGCAGGTAGCAGTTTCTTATGCTGCTGCTCTGTCACTGCAGTCAAGATAAGGTATCTGTGTCATTTTTGGCTCATGTTGCCTCCATAGCGATCAACACTACTTCATGAAGATGCTCAAAAGCCCCTCCCATCCCATGTTTCTCTGAATTTCAGGCTGAGAAATTTGCCAGAAGTGACTGCTCCTGTAACTTTCTGTCCGTGACACTTTGATCAAATATTTTTCTGAATGTCTACTTTGCCAAAGTATCTTACGGGCCTCCAGCTGACCAATGGCACGTGAGAAAACTCCTCCATCTGTCCCAAGGAGTTTCTTTACCTGGAGAGCTTTGATTGGTGGAGCCTCATATGATGCCTTTACTGAGGCATATCCTGTTGTCTGGCCCAGCTGGTTTCTGAAGTCCTGAGCATTAGCTACTTAAAAAAATTAAGTATAGCTGGGTCATTAAATGTAACTAAGGATCATGAACATCTACAGATTGTGGTTCAGGCAACTGTTTTATTTCACCTACCTCCTCACATCCTGAGTGACTGCTGACTTCAAGATGCTTTTCTGGTTTTAGCTGGACAACTAGAACTTAGGCAGTGGAGGTGACTAACAGATATTCCTTTCTGCTGATCCTAAAAGTCCTCAGGGAAGAGACAGGGAGTGTTGTTCTGACGTCTCCATGGACACATGGTTCATAGTAGAACTTTTCTGTCCTTTCCACATGAAGAGCAAATTTCTGTGATGGCAAAGCCTGTAAGCTGCAAAGGGGCAAGATTAAAAATAAAGATATTCTAAGAAAATGTATCCCACAACAGTGTAGTCAAAGACCTTGTGTCGTAAATGCAATGTCCCAAATTCCAAGTCCTTATCATATGCCACTTAAAATATTTTGTGTAGATAATTCAGAAAAGTTTTCCAGTGGAGCCCCATGAGTGGCCATGTCCCAGCCGTCTAAATCCTTATATGTACAGTCAGGCATGATCTGGGATAACTTGGCAAATTTTACATTTTCTGTAGATTTTTTTAGAGAACTGGATGCTCTGTCAGTGCATGATAGCTTTTCACTGAATACGTGACATTGTTATCTCATCAGCCAAGGGACAGACTTGTCTTCTGAAAGTTAAATGTCAAGTTGAGTTATGATGGCCAGTTCTTAGCAGGTCAATGTTGTGAAAATTAGAAAGATTTCCTTACCAGCAAAATTTACGTGGGTTAGCGTCTCTAGAGTTTGGTTAAATGTACATGTAGGACATTTTCTGTCCTTAAAGATTTATTATTTTTTTAAGCCAAAGAGGAGGGCTAAAAGCTCTGCTACAAGTCACATGGGTTAAATGGACTATACTGGACCCTTAAAGATGAAACATTTTTTAGGAAAAGCTCAAGTGAAAATGTGTCTAAGGCAGGAAAGATATCAACACCAACATCTTGTTCACCTTTCTCCCTTCCTTCCATCCTTCCTCGCTGTTGCTCTTAGTATTGTTTTTTTAAAAGCTTTCTTAAACACTGTGCAGGTTTGCCCTTGCTAGTATCAAAGCATGTTTCGTGCTGGTTCTACTACAGCCATTCTGTGAAACCAGAACGTGCCACCAGGTGACGTTTAGCAGGTTTGCATGCCACCCATTCTTTGGCCTCTGCAGTGCACTGGTATGGGTAACAGGAATGGTGGAGCAGCCGCAGTCAGCGGTTTCAGTTTAAAATAAAAACAAACTTTCGGTTTGAAACTCTTTATGTTGTTTTTTTTCTGCCAGTGCAGGAAGAAAAGGTGTTGTTTTAGTGTTCTCTTGGGAGGTAGCTAGAGATCTTCCAACAATGTGTGTACGTGTTTGTTTCTCTTTTGGCACATCTTTCACTTATTTTGTGGGTTTTCTTATTACCATAGAAATATGAGGTCGTCTTGCTTAGAGGAGTTTGTCAAACCTCTAAGATCCAGCTTTCCCTTCCTAACTATCAGTGCTGATTCCAGCTGTCAGGTAGAAACCTGCAGCAAGAGAGGAAAGTTAGGATCAAACATATAATGGTAAAAAGGAGAGAGCTACTTTTCTCTGAAGAGGGAGGAGAAGCCCCAAGTGTTAAATGCATCTTTATGAATAATGAAAGACCAACGTAAAGCACACATTTGTACTTCAGATTCCCTTCTAGCATAGGTAAGAACTTGGCTTTCTAATGAGCCTTTTAAAAATTATTGTGGCGTTTTTCCTTCTGTTACTTGTGTCAAACTGGGCTAAACTGGTTTTCTGGAGCTTGAATTGTCTACATAAATCAGGAAAAAATGAGGGAGTGGCCTCCATGGAATATAATGCTCATCTTTGGTCCATGGTAGCACAGAATTACAAAGATCTGAGGCAGTGCAAGTGTTTCCTCTGAACATGATATTGCTGAGAGCAAGTCCTGATCGGTGTTATGCAGTCCCAGCTCGTACTTGGTAACGTCTTTGTATCTTTTACAGAAATGTATGCAGAAGGGTTATCGGTCTCATTGACTGCAACTACTGATTTCAGTAATGAACATTAAACCTGGTAGCAAATATTTACACTGTGGGGCTCCAGAACAGAAGCTGGTTTTAATAATGCTGCTCTGCATACATTCAAGATGTAATAGTGGTTTATTGTGCTAAAGATGATTTTATTATTGCAAGACTGCCTCTTTCCTTGGCTGTGTGACTGTTTTGATAGATTTATAACACATGATTTAGTTTGTCTTCTACAACAAAGTTTCTTTAGTTAGCAATGAAGAGGTAAATATTCAGCTTTCGTAAGGCGAAGAATATTTTTGTCTATGAACACACATCTCTGTTTTGGGGCATGTTAGAAAGACAGGTTCCTGCTATTTCATAAATTAAAATTGTCACGTTCTCTTTAACAGTGGATTTTCATGTTCCACTGGCTCTAAGATCTCTAAGTCCAAATATATCTCTCCTTCCTTTACCAGTAGCAGAAGAGGCAATAGGATTGTACCTGTCCTTCCACATAAATGCAATTCATGTGCTTTGTGCATTTTCATGGCTCCAATTTCTCCTATTCAGCTATGTTTTTACCTGTTTTGCAAGACTTTGGAGAGCTGTAAAGTCAGTTAATGAAGTTTAGCTGTACATGTAAGTTTCCTGTGTCCTAATAAAGTACTAAACATACTATTTTCAGTGATCCTTACATGTGAAAATACATCAGCTGTGCCTCATGTACACACTAAATACTGCTGATAGAGTATGTGGGCATCTATCCCAATGGTGCCTGCTCTAAGGTCAGTACAAGTTTTCTATTCAAAAAATGTGTAAGTTCAGAACTTCGGTGGCATTTCTACAGGCCAAACGTGAAGGTAATTGACTCGAATGACAGTAGAGATGTCTGCCCTTGTACAGAATGGAGTACCTGTGCCTCTTGCCTTTAATGGGACTCTTTTCTCCTCAGCTCAGAGAAGCAGATGCAAACCTGGGGAAGAGTTCCAGGGTTTTGACAGGAATGTTGCGAAGGTAAGGCCAAGGTAGGGACACTTCTGCTCTTTCCTTTTTCCTGCTCGTCCTCCTTGACAATTTTTACACAGGGAGTGAAGCAGGCATGGTTTTAGACAGCAGGCTTCATCGCAGCTGTGGAAGGAATTTTCTCTAGCCCGAGGCATTGCCCCTTGCTCAGCCATGTCTCATCTTTGATACTTTCTGTTTGGGAGGGGTTTTTTTGGTGTATGCATGTTCTAAAATTAAGCTTGTTTGGTGGTGACTTCCTGTGTTCCTTATTCTTGAGTGATTTTGATGTTTTTCAGTGCTTTTTACATGATAGATTTTGTGTGAGGTTTGTAAATGCTTTGGGGCAGCATGAATTTAGATACAGAGAAGAGCTGCAGATTGTCAATTTTGTCCGAATAGATAATTCAGATGGTGCAAACACTTTGTCAGACCTTGAGGTTTTAGCATGTTTCTTCCATGTTTTCAATGTTATGAAAATTGATTTTGGGATTAACATGAGGTGATATGGAAATGAAAAATTTGCGGTATCCTAAAAATCTCTATGTGGAATTGCAGAGAAGGGGAGTTATCCAGTGATTACTACCCTCCTTAAATTTACATTGGTAATTTCCCAAACAGATTATTTTAATTAGTGGCATGTCAGTGTATGTTTTCTTTACCCAGTGAAACGGTGCCTGAGCTTCTCTGTGATGTCCATATTTCTGTATGCAGTCAGCTTCCTGCAGGGAAAAAGCATCCCTGTAGCTGATGGTGTTGGGTGCTGTGAAAACACCGTATTAAAGGAGTGGAGAGTATCCTCAGAAGTGTTCAGTATGAAATTACCCTTGCCATGGACTTTTATGTTGCATATTTGATTCATACCATTTTCTTATTTATAAAAAGATATAAAAATTTAGAAGAGTTTTTGATTTGTCACTTGGCTTGGAAAATATCAAAACCAGAATTTAATAAGTTGTTCTTTATTCTCCTCAAAAAAATATCTTTGTTAGTTCCTTGTATGCCCAGTTGATGAAGGTTAAAATGACTGAACCTCATGCCTTCATGCCACAGATTTCTTACAATTTTGACTGCAAACTGTAAGATATAAAATTCTCTGATTAAGAGTAATATGTAAATGACACAAGCTAAATTCAAAATCCATGGAGAAAGAAAGTGGCAATTGAAAGGGATGGTTCAGTGCCTGTAGACAATCAAAACAAAGTATAAAAAAAATGAACGAAAGCAAAGACACAACCAAACCCAAGTCTCCCCAGGAAGGGCTCTGCGACATGAGCTGTAACGAATATTCTGCATATGTCTCCATTTTGTCAAATCTCATTAAAGGGGTTTCTTGCTTTATGTCAATTGAGCTGTCCAAAAATCATTCATCATTTTAGTGTAAAAAAACATCATGCAGTTATTTAAATAATATCATATTAATGTTAAAGTTCAGCTGTCACTTAATAGTATGGCTTAATCAGACATAGCATTTAGGAAAAATAGTTTTTTCGGGCTTTACTTGGCTTTCAGGTTGGCAGATTCAAATAAGGATTTATGGGTTTCTAAACCAATGTATTCTTTCCATGTTTATGCTTGAGGTACCTCAGCCTTTTTTGCAGCACCCTGTAGTCTGTTATTTTCAATAAAATAAAGTATCTCCTCATATTGTGTTTGAATACATTTGCAAGTAATTTGGAGAAGCTGAAACAAAAACATATGCTGTAACCTTTGACTTTGTTTTGTGTTTGGGAATCACAGTTAGGAGTCCTAGTTTATAAGTTCCAGAAGCCAAATGAAAAATGTGATCTTTCTGAAATATACTTGGGCTCTTCTTCTCAAACAAAAGGGTTATGTAATTGAACAGAAAGATGGTGCATTTCTGTGTGCATTTCCTTTAACAAAATTGCTGAGCTGAGTCACATTGCTGGATGAGAGGCAGGTTAGGATTTAAGCTGAGTTCAGGTAAATGTGCTAAAAGCAAGGCCTGGGTGTAGATGCAGCTTGCTGTAGAAGATTCTCAGGATGGCATTTAAAAACAGAT
Source organism: Rhinopomastus cyanomelas (assembly GCA_013400115.1). NCBI lineage: Eukaryota > Metazoa > Chordata > Aves > Bucerotiformes > Rhinopomastidae > Rhinopomastus > Rhinopomastus cyanomelas. The sequence continues at coordinate 78,578 of VXBP01008117.1, forward strand.
AGACCTATGGTGAATTTAATTTGTTTATGACTGTCAGGTGGAAGGGTCTAGCAGTACTGCACCCTCAGCATCACTCCCATGTAGTTTGGTCACATGAATAATCATACAGCACAGATCCCGAGAAATCAGCAGTATCACATAAATACAACTACAACAAAAATAATTAGCACAGATTGGCAGTTGTGTCCTGATTTCTGCTTACTTCAGGAGATACCACACAATGGGTCACGTAATTACTGGAACCAATAAAGAAAGAAGCGTATTGGAGGTCCACCCTTCTCATCATTATTATACAAAAGACATGAGGACGTGATGTTAAACTGAACGTTGTTCAGCTTACTTGCTGCTCCCACGATATGTGTATCACAAAATAATTGAGGCTGGAAAAGACCTCTAAGATCACCAAGCCCAGCCTGTGACCTAACATCACCACAACCTAGACCATGGCACTAAGTGCCACGTCCAGTCTTTTCTTCAATTTCTCCAGGGATGAGGACTCCACCACCTCTCTGGGCAGTCCATTCCAATGTCTAATCACCCTTTGCATCACATGTTGATATGCTTGATTCCTCCTACCAGGCTAATACCCTGTGCATCAGACTAATGCCTAAATATTTCTAATTTTACCTTCTGGGAAACATAGAGCAGCATCTCTTCTGCATCTGGCTAAATACATTAAGAAGTAAGATATTTATATAGCTAGAGGGCTAAATCGCTGCCTTCGTATGACCTAAATTCTCTGGCCTTTTATTCGTGCCTAGAATGTTCTGGAGACGGTGAATAAAGCAGGGGCAGGTTTTGTAGGCTGCCACAGCTCACTAAGGAAATCAGTGGCAGAATAGGGACAGGTCTTCCTATCCCACTTTGCTGCTCCAGCTACTTGAAGCCTTATGTATTGGAACTGTTTTATATTCCAATATTTTGGATATTAGGTAAGGATTTTTTTGTAATAAATGCATTTAAATAGTCTCACTTTGAAACTACCTGTACTTTTTTTTTTCTTTTCTGAGATTCTACTAAACTGAGAACTTACTGAGTTTCTACTAAACTGGTTTATTCAACATTGCCTCTCTAGGGTAAACATCAGCATGTTGATAATGTCAAAATATTTCTAATTTTCTTATATGTGTATCTATACCTCTGGACAGCTGGACATCTTGTGATTCTTCTTTAAAACTGTGAGGCTGTAACCAGAGCTCAGTGTGGTTACAATTACAGAATTTTCAAATAATAGGTTTTAACAGAAGAAAATGGCATCTTCTGTGGCTGTCTTTGTCAGACATCACCACCTTGGTTTCTACTCCAATGTGAATTGGGGAGTGTATTAGAAAGAAGGAGAAAAGAATGCTTTCTGAAAAGTTCTTCGGTCTTTTGCCCAGCACCTAAGCCAATAGTTAGAAAAGCTATTAAGAAAAAAGTTTGGACAGTTTCCAAACCACACATGGCCCAGTGGGAACCAAACAAACCTAAAAAACAACCAGATAAAAATGTCAGTAGTTTTGAATCTTTATCCAATTAGCAGACACATTCTACCTACTCCTCTCAAAATTGCAGAGAAATATCTTGGACAAAGAGCTACTGCCCTTCAGAACAATGTTTTATTCTGTCTGGTTCACCAGGAAACACCAAAAATTCTGTTTTAATCTCCAGAATTCAGTCTTCTGAGTGGTCATCAAAGGTAACTTTGAGAAGCTTATAAACACTTCTTCTCTTATAAAAGACTTTTAAAGTTATCTGCAATTGGACAAAAGCACTAACTCCAGCTGTTGGAAATGAAGCAGTAAGCGTTCAGCTCTCAGGTGAGAAGTTCTATGACTTGCCAACAGCTGCATGACCAATGTGACTACAAGGGGAGGGGAATGCCTCCTGCTCCATCCAGGTTGTAGTCAAGCTTCTTCACTCTTCTTTCAAGGAAAATTCTAGTAGTCCTGCTTCCTGCATTACAGAATCACAGAATGTTGCAGGTTCAAAGGGACCTCCTAGTCAACCTTCTTTGTACTTTTTACTCCAGGCAAGTCCAGACATTACAGTTATTTTAAAATCTTTAATTGAATTATAGAACAATTTACCTTAGAAGGGACCTAGAGGTCATCTGGTCCAACCTCCTGCTAAAAACATGTCTAATTAGAGGCGGTTTCTCAGAGACTTCTCCAGACAGGTTTTGAACACATTCAAGGTTTAAGATCCCGATGTCTCTGGAAGTGAGCTGTTCCAGTAGCAGTTGAAAGAAGCAATCGTTCCAGGTATCTAAGTGAAGTTTCCGAGCCCCTAAATAGTGTTTGTTGCCTCTGGTGTTAAGCACAGATTATCTAAAATGTAAGTTTGGGCCTGGCTTGTAGTCATTCCTAGCAGTTCTCAAACATCAGCAGTACTGAGAAGGCCTCTGTTGTGTTAGGCTGAGATGACATTCAGTGTAGAACAATCCTTTAAACAGCATGTGGGGTGCTCTGCCTCTGCCCATTGACCTGATCGGGTGGTTGTTCAGCACAAGAATGCTTTTCATTTGCTTTCTCACTTTCCTAGAGATGTGGAAAGTTAGTATCTGGTGTGTCTTCTCTCTTAACAACGAAGCCATCCATATGCAGCAGAATAGCAGCAGAGGCAGCCATGTCCCTGTTGAGGCAAGCCGAAAGAAGCAGTGAGAATCGTTACTGTCTTGATCCCTTATTTCCCTGCCAAGCTCTGTTTCCATGACCAAAAGAGATTTTCTTCTGAGCTACAGCATACCTCAGTACTGGTTGTTCTAGGCCATGATGGTTGAATTTCTGCCCTTTTCCGGAGGAAGGTCTTTGTATGGCAGATACTGAGTGAAGTTTAACACACAGTCAGAATTGCCTTGTTTTCATGCCAGCGGAGGAATTCCTCTTTCTAACAGAAACATTGCGTATTTGGGCTCGAGCCAGCAGAAGTTTGAGTAGAAATTGTTTCAGTGACTTTTTGGTACATAGGTTTCTATTTTTACTTCAGGATGTATTTCCACCCTGAAAAATGATTGAAACTGTAAATCCTTTAGCAACATGTCTGTTCCATGTTGAATATTTACAGCTGGAGCTGCTTACTTAAGTAATTGAGACCTCACTTCACGAACACATTTGAGTGTACGGTTGGCTTAAACCAGAGAAGCAATCCTCTTAACTTGAGGGAGACTGAATAAAGGGGAAGAGAATGATTCTTGGAGCAGCACAGCTCTTCTTGTGCTCCTTGCTAAAGGCACATTACAGATCAAACCTCTTTAATATTTCTGTTTATAAATAGGAACATTGAAGCACACATAGGGTATGATAGTGCTTGTTACTGACAGTGTAAGAACAATCATTTAAAGTTTTCTGGCTTTTAAACATTTAATGTAGTTACTTTATTAGTATATTTATTATTGTATGTCTTTGTGCTTGAATATGCAACTAATGCTCTCAATTGTTAAGTGTTGAATCTTTTCAGAAGGAAACTGATGAGCCTTGTGGTGCTATTAATCACAAAACAATCTCTGGACTGTTTTGAACATACAGTTTGTAGTTCCAGATTAAACCTGGGCATTAATTAGTACCTTAATTAGATTGTTACTCACTTTGACTTTAAAACTAAAACCTTTTAGTTTCTGTGTTGAAGTGATGGACAAAACATCTGGAAAATGTAAATGTAGTGTCAGCAGAATTCCCAATTGTAAGTGTTCTTCATCAGTAGGAGTCCCACAAAACCCAGGAAATATACTTCTAGGTCTGAACAGCAAGAATTTTAAAATAGTATGGAACACTGTGAGTGCCCTTCACAGTGTAGGTATGAGCAAGCTTGTGTGTGTGAGATGCATTTCTTATTTTTAGTAATCAATCGAGAGCCATTTTATAAACCTTGCTCATCTTTTAGACAGTGCTCTGTATCTTGCTTCCAAAATGCTTTTGAAAAATCTTACTCTACTTTCTTTTCTACTCACTTTCTTTTCTATCATCTGGAATTACTATCTCATTTCCCTCCCTTCTATCTCCTTGTGTCCAGCTGAACAGCTGGAAAGAACATTTTCTAAGGCACAGTTGTGTTCCTGCAGGAAAGCAGAATCCCAATGGATAAGGATCCAAGCTAGTCCTAGACTGCATGTACCAGGAATGTAAAGCATCATCATAGGTTAAGTCTCATGTCACCCCTCGCGATTGTAGCCTGTGTGTATTGAGGTATATTGACTACCACTGAGCAGCCAAAGCCTAAAGCAGTTCTCAATGTCGTGAGTGACACAAAAGACATGTCATGTTCAGCACTGTCATGTCTGAACCACCACAGATGTCCCATGACACAGTTTCATATCATCATAATCAGGGCAGTGCTTTTTTACAGTTGCAAGTAGTTTCCAGTTGGAGGAGTTCTCACTGGCATGATACTCAGAAACAGTGAAGGTAGTAAAAGTATTTTGAATGTGGTGAGGTTGTTTATCTGAAGCAGAGTAAATTAGGGATGCTGTTAGCAAAATCTGACGTTGGTAATAGCTGAAGTAATTGGAGACAACTCTTCAGAAATCAGTGAAGTCAAACTCCTTAGCAGCTGCATATCTGAACTGCATATCTGTCATGAGGTCACTAAAGCTAGACTGACAGAACACTAAGCTGATGAAAAGCAACACTGGAAACTCAAACAACAATACAGAGATTTTACTTCTTTAATTTTGTGGCACTTCTAAATATTTAAAGAAGGTATCAGTAATGTTGTCAAAGAAATACCAAACTTTTACATGTCACAATTCCACCCTTGCCTATGGACACAGCAGCATTTTGCAAGCTCTAGTACTTGGAAACAAAGGGTGGGAATGGGAATTGGCTTTGAGAGCATTCTCTCCGGTCCTGAAGAAGCTTTGTTAACCTTTATCAGGTAAAGCAGCTTTCCATGTGCATTCAGAGTCTGTGATTTCCAGTAGCACTTTGCACTTTTCTTACCACACGTGATTTAAATTGTTGGCTTTTAACAACATTAAAAATAATTCTGCTTTCCAGCACAATTCTGATCTCACATCAAGGACTTTATCTTTTAAGAAAACAATGAAGTCATCAAACTGATTTGAAACTGCTGTGATAACAGAATTTCATCCTTATTAGCTAATCTTTTAAATGACATAATTTTCGATCAGAAGGTCAGAGTTTTTGGCTGTGCTCAAGTGACACAAGAGATTAAGTGACCAGCAGCTGGAACAAAGAAAAATCAGGATTTGCTCAGTGCAATTTTTATTCAAGTTAGTCACTTAAGTTCTACTCCATGACCTGAACTTGCAACTCATACTAGTGTGAATAGTTTGCTCATTTGTAACTGAAATATTGAATGAGGGTCTCTCTTTTTTTTTTTTTAAGCAAAGTTTGTTTGGAGGGTGGTAGGTTGTTGTTGTAGTCTTACTATGAAGGCCATAAAAGATACCTACGAGTAATGAGCAGCCAAGGAATACCAGGATTACTTAGCTTGTTGCAAATAAGTGCTGCTGTGAGACAAGACCACAACTGAGGGAGAATTTATATCCTTGTGTAATGTATTATTATATTGTATTGGACCTTTAAAATTTGGTGAAAAAACCTTCTGAACATCTGTCTGAAAAATAACAAAGTCATGAATGAGAAACTGTGGTCTTACAATGAGAGATTGTTTAGTCTACTTGGAGATGGAAGTGATGAAAATGTGCTAATTTTGTCTGGCTCTTCAACTAATATGGAAGATTTGAACCATCCAACCAGATCTTAAACATTTCCAGGAAGGGGGCATCCAAGGCCTTCCTGGGCACACTGTTCCAGTGCCAAACCACACACATAGCAAGGAAGCACTTCCTAAGGTGTAATCCAAATCTATCCTTTTTTAGCTTGAAAACATTTCCCATTCTCCTATCACTAGAGTCCCTTGTAAGTCCCTCTCCAACTTTCCTGGAGGTTTCCTTCAGGTACTGGAAGGCTGCTATAAGGTCCAACTCAGAGCCTTCTTTTCTCCAACCCCAGTTCATAGAGCCTGTCTTCATAGGAGATGTGCTCCAGCTCTCTGATCATCACTACACTCTGCACTCTCTACTCTCTGCACTCACTACAACACCCTCATGTCCTTATATTTGGAACTCCAGAACTTGATGCAATATTCCATGTGAGGTCTTGCAAGAGCAGAATCGAGGGATGGGGAAGAATCACCTCACTTGATCTGTTGGTCCCATTTGTTTTGATACAGCCCAGCATGTGGTTGGCTGCCTGGGCTGCACTCCTGCACTTGCTGGCTTGTGTTGAGCTTCTCATCTACCAACACCCCCAGGTCGTTCTCCTCAGTACTGTTCTTAATTCATTCATCACCCAGCATGTAGTGCTTGGGACTGCCCCAACCCAGATCTAAGACTCTGCACTTGGACTTGTTGAACCTTGTTTGCATGGGCTCAGTTCTCAAGTCTGTCAAGGTCCCTCTGGATGGCCTGTCTTCTCTCCAGTGTGTAGACCATCCCACGCAACTTGATGTCACTGGCAATCTTGCTCAGGGTGCTCTCAGTGCCACTGTCTGTGTTGCTGACAAAGATGTTAACACCAGACAGAAAACAGACCTCTGAGGAACACCACTTGTTTGCAGGAGAAACAAGTTCCCTGAGGAACTCCATTGGGACATTGAGTTGTTAATCTCAACTGAGTGTGACCAGCCAGCCAACTCCTTATCTTTATATTGTTTCAGAAATATCTAGAATAGTACAAACAAGGGAGAGACTCTTGCAGTCTACTTGCTTCTAACTGAGCAGTTTTCAGAGCTAATGTTCCTTCAGTCATAGAATCAAGATTATAACTCAGATTTTAAAATAGTTTAAAATAGATTTTAAATAATGTTTTACAATCAATTTATTAATTGAAGTTTATTGAAAATGAAAGTTGTCTTGATAGTCAGGAGCTACAATTTATTAGAACTGTAAGTGGTATTAGTACTTTTTAGTTTAGGTCAGGGAAAAAATCTTTTCCTAGGTTTTTATATTCCTTCTGCAAACATCAATGTTTTTCCATGAGTGTTAACATGGTTTAGTTTGCAGGATCTCACTATGTAGCATTTATTACCTAAAAGCCTTTGTTTAGCTTGGACTTTGCTATATTAACTAAGCAGTAACCCAGAAGTTTCTGTGACATTTGCAAGTTAGAGCAAAGCCACCTTCTTATCTTATTTAGCGATTTGCTGACTGTTTAAGATTACAACACTAACAGATAATTTTTCTTCTTGAATGAAAATTGCATCTTAGCACCAACTCACTGCCTTCCTCCCAATAAAAATTCTTGTGCAAGCAAAAAACACACTATTTCTCCAACACACTTCTTATGGCTGCAAATAATGAGTTTAAATAGGAAATTGTTTGAGAAACATGGTTCTGAGTATGCCTGGCCTTGCCTAGATGGTGGGAAGCATATGGTCTACTTTATCCGTGTCAAGAAACTTCCTTGCTGCTTTCTGTCACTGCTGTATTTTATCCACTGCAGTTTTCAGAGTGAACAGCACATGTGTTGATTGTGAAGGTGGCATTCTTTCAGTACAGCCTTAAGCTAATTACTTTTAGTGGCAGTGGGGCTTTGTAGCTCGTTTGTGAACAGCTATTTATACCACTACACCAGTACAAAGCAATGTTTCACATTACCAGTTTACCAGACTATTACACCATTGTGTTTGAATCCACCGTAGGTGGATGGAGCATATGAGCCATCTGTTTTATTTAATGATATAATCAGTAAACAATATATGCACTTTACACATTTGGTCATTAAAGATGCCCATATTGTTGGACCCTGTATTTACATTGTAAATTGGTGCATTCACACATCAGCTCGTTCTGGAGTAAAAGGCATGCTGTGTTCATAAGATGTTACAAAGCAAGCTCAGTAACTGCTCGAACCCAGTGCAGGTGGTCGAGCTAGTTGCCACACAGATCAAAAGTCAAACAACTGTGAATCTTCCTTTGAAATGGCATTTAGAGAGACAAGGCTGGTCTTATCTCCACAAACAAGAAAGAGTTATAGATATACATCATGAAATTATTGGAACAAAAGGGGGTTTCATAGTCACTCAGCATCAGAAAATCCAGCTCTGTAGACTTTTGTGAAGACATCTTTGGAATATAAAGACCATTTTATTTTCCTGGACAAAATTTAGAGTGAGTCTGAATTATTAAATATGAGAAGGTTCAGTGATTTCAGAAGTTTGGAGACAAGAAGTTGCTTTCTCTCACAGTTAATTTATTTTTATTTTATTTTCAGCAGTGCTTAAGCAGAATAAAACATACACCAACAGCAACCCCCAAACTTATTTGAGGGACAGAAGTAAATGGATGTATTAGTGCTAGAAACAAAGCAAATCAATGAGTATTTCAATTTTACCCAAGTGTTGTAGATTCCAAAATATCAGGTTGGAAGGGACCTTAAGGATCATCTACTCCAACCTATCAAGCTAAACATATTGTTTTAATTAGGTATCCTAGTAACGTGTCAAGCTGGATCTTAAAACCATCCAGTGTAGGGCAATTGACCACTTCCCTTGGTAAGCACCAAAAAGTACACTCCAAAATAAGTTAGAGCTCCAACAGGGTAGGTTTAGATTGGACATCAGGAAAAAATTCTTCACAGAAAGCATGGTCAGGCACTGGAATGGGCTGCCCAGGGTGATGATTGAGTCGCCATCCCTGGATGAGTTTAAAAGATGTGGTGTTGGGGGGACATGGTTTAAAGGTGAACTTGTAGAGTAGGGTTGATGATTTGACTTGATGATCCCAAGGGTCTTTTCCAACCTGAATGATTCTGTGAAAAAATTATGTGTCAGTACGCTCTTTGTTGCTAGCATGCTTTTAAGGAGGTGGAGGATCATACAGTCCTGTGTTTATTCTGTAATGCCAATACTAGTGTTTTACTTCGCAGCTTGGAATTCAGCTGCCTAGAGTGTAAAGGTATTTATTGGAGGACTCAGTCTCATTTCTCATTGTGTTCTATGGCCAAATATAATTTGGCTTACAAATAGGTGAAGGTCTGGCTGGCATTGCCGATAGCAAAGGTAAAGGATTTGTGGAAGTGGCATGGCTACGGGTGATTGTGCAGGTCAGCAATGCTGGAGGAGAAGCTCTGAGCTTAACAACACGCAGCTGCTCAGCAGCAATGGGTCTGCTAGTCAAGGTGGAGCACTGTGAATGAAGCAGCAGAGTGGCTGTCAGAATGAGATCTTGGACGTTTTTGTTGTATGCACTGGTGTAAGGTTGCCAGTTGCCATCCCTGGAGGTGTTCCAAAAACACATAGATGTGGTGCTTGAAAACATGGTTTAGTGGGCATGTTGGTATTGGGTGGACAGCTGGACTTGATCATCTTGGAGATCTTTTCCAACCTTAATGATTCTATGATTCTATAAGAGAATAGCAGGAAAATATCAACACACAGGGAACTTTAATTTTGTTTCCTGTTCCTACATAAAACAGCTGCACTCAGCAGCACTGGATAAAGAAGTGTGTTCATTTCATTTCCCATTGCAAACATGAGAGCAAAGCTTTCTAAGTATTTAAACCTAATCTATTTTTTTATTTTTTTATTTAACTTCAGTGTGAAAGATTATTTTTTATTAGGTTTTTTTTTATGATGGCCTAAATTTTAGAGATAAAATATTTTCAAGTGTTTTAGCAAAGAGAAGAAAACATTTTATGAGCCATTCATTCAATATGCTTTCAACATACAGTATATTTTCATGTTAGGATATGTAAATAAAATAAAAAATGACTGAACTATAAGCATCTGTTTTATGGTCTTTTCATAGCTGTGTCCATGTAAGTCAAATATTAAGCTTTGACATGTTTCCTTATGCTTCATGATGTATAGCCATCTGATTTCAAGAGATTGTGTTACTTATTTCTAATGTTATAAAGGTGTTGAGGTTTTTTTTTCCTATGACAATCCAGGAAAAAGCATCAGAAACTTGACTGTCCAAATCCTAGCCCTGGGTATCGTGGATAACTGGACACATCTGTTTCTGTGCATCTCTAAAATGAGGATAATGTTCCATATCTCAGCACAACATTCCAAGAGCAAATGTCCTTAATTAATCTGTGCATGGTCCTCACATGACAACACGATGAGAGTTTGTGAATGATGAACTTACTGGTAGCAATGCCTGCCCTGGTTTGGAGTCATGGCTTAAATGGATTTAAAAGGGGTGAAAAGAGAAGCATGGGAAGAATTCCGACTGGAAGAGTGCACAGTATCTGATTTCCCATAACAGTCCATTACCAAGTGCATACCTGATCTCCTTAACTATTGAACATAGATAGGAGAAAGAGAAGATATCAATTATTTGTTGTCTTCTTTCGACATTTTAATTTTGAGGGCTACAGGTGACAGGTTCATCTTTCTGTGGGTGACATTTTTTATGTGTTGCAGACAAAAAAGAGTATTTAGATTGATTCAACAATTAGAATTAATGCATCCCTGGGGACATAATGATTATGTGTACATATAGGAGTAATGTTAAACTCTATGTTCCAGCCCAGGCAACTGCTTCTTCCTTATCACTGTCTCCTCACTTCTGTCAGAAATTATGCTCCCATACATTGCTGTGGACTGAGATGTGTTATTGCTGCCTGTTGTCAACCTACAAACAATCAGTACTTTACAAACATGAAGTATGTTAAGGTTCCTTACTGAAGAAATGTATTTCTACAAATGCAGGTTTTTATGACTTACTGCCACAGTGCTGATGTTTCCTTTTTCAGAGAAGATGTGGAGGGGAACTGTGTAGACTCAGAGGTAAAGGTAGACAGTTACTTACTTCCCCTGGCCAAATTACCTCTTGTCTCTGGGAAAATGGATGGGTGAAGCCATGAAGATAATCAGGGATGCATAAAAACAGGGATGTGTAGTAACTTGATCACCAAAACCATATTAGTGAGCCTTTGAAATCCCACTAGTTTGCTGTTCAACTTCTAATTAAAGAGACAATAAAAATGTGGATTTCAGTTGTATTTTGTTGTAATAGCTGGTGACATGATGTTGCTCTTTGCTGTAAAGTTAGAAGAGTTTGTTCGTTTGTGCAGCAGGCACATGTTGAAAGCTAGGGTAAGATGAAGTTTGAATGTGGTGGTTGGTACAATCCTGCAGAGTACCCTCTTCATGAATAATACTCTTTATAGATCATCTCGTGCTGGTGCCCTTGGTTGGTCATATTTTAATGGTTATCTTTGAATTATTGATGATTTATTAAGGTTCTGTCAGCAAGCAGTGGGAGTATTAAGCTCCCACATGCCAGTTCCATCAGATGATTCCTCTTTAAGGAATCAAAGTGATCAAATGAGATGAGCTGTTTATGATTTTCCAAGAGGAATTGTTCACAAGTTGTTGTTTCTTAGTAAATTCCTGGGGTTCTCTTTGGTCTAAGATCAAATATTAGGAAATACATATATGATGTTAAGCATATTGTACTTTTGTGAGGAAGTACATAAACCGTATGAATAAAGTTCCAGATGTTTAGCAGTCAGCTAAGGAAATGGGGAGCTTATCTCAGAGATGCCCACTACAAACAGACAACAGATAGGTGGGATAGAGACTATTGAACCCTAAGAAAAGGCAGTGCTGCAAAGATGCTGTCTTGCTCTGCTTTGGGTAGTGATTTTTGTATAATTCTGTTCACTGGAAAAACAGAAAAGCTTGTGCCCAAATAATTGTCCTCTGAATCTGAGAGGAGGTGCAGGTGCACAAGATACTAGAGAAAAGCTTTGTTATATAAAAGTAGAGACTAGCTTACAGCAGAGTTTCTGTTTTGTCCTCTTGCTCCACTGACCCAATTAAATACAAGTTTTATGGGAAAAATGCTGTTGTGCGTGACCCGGATAATTGGCACTGGTTGGGAGGACAAGTAAGCCTGGCCATCCTCTCTAAACTGTTGAGTTCTGAGACTAACTTTAGTTGAGACCCGCTGTACTCTGCTGTCTTTGATCCAAATCCTGAGAACATGTAATCATCATTTAAAGGAATGAACTCCTTTGTGAGGAGAAAGCCATGAAGCAGCCCCAGAGAATGCTTCCCCACACTGAAAGCCACCACCCCCTGACTTGGTGGCTTCCATGCTAATATGTGTTTCAAGGGGGCCTCTTTGTCCTGCATTGTTACTTATTTGGCTGCTCTTTTATTTCAGTCTTAATTGTCATTAACGAGTTTTGTTGGTTTTTTTTCCTAAAGTCATCTGGGGAATAGTATTTTATTGCATATTGTTGTGTTTGTCTAAAGGCAATTGCACAAGCTTGAAACCTAATTCTTATAATCTTTCCTACTAGGGAGAGCTTGAGATAAATACTGCTGTATGCTTGGTGGGAGTGGGTCTCTACTTTTTGATCATCCATGTCTAAATGTTGAGTAATACTTAAGGGAAAATGTTCTCAAAACATTCCTTAGATGATTATTAGATTATATTTTATGTTTGATAAAAACTGGGAAATTGTGTAAACATTTGCTTAACATCCCACCCCTGAAGCAATTTATTTCCTTTCTGGCCTTCAACCCTCTTGCTCAGTGAAATGAGATCAGTCACTTTCTGTTTATATTCAGTTTCACTTTGCAGTTTTCAAGTCCATGTAGTGTGATTCCCCACTGAAGGGGAATATTTAAATAGTAAGTTGGGAATAAAGAGGAAGGAAGGGGAAAATATCTAGTGTCTTCCCACACTTTAAAAGTAAACAAGTGCTATGTTTATACTACTTGCATGCAACATGCTAATAACTGGAAGAAATGTTAAAGTAATCCAATCCTGCTTTTCTGTAAATTGTGACACAGTAAGTAAAGCCAGTTTATACCCCTTATGTTCCTACAGCCACTGTTCACATCAGCCTTTGGCAAAATCAAACACATATGTCATACCTTGTTCTTACAGAAGGAGATCACTTGTATGTCAGATACTCCATGGTGGTTGATTTTGCTGGACAGTGGTGAGAGTTTCACATAGACTCACATCTGTACTCACATCGGTCAGCTGGCTCCCATTCTGGATTAATGTAGGTTACGGGTCTCACAAACATCAGAACAAATGCTAGGACATGGTAAGAGCCCATCTAGGTGAGAGGGGAGGGATTTAGGGTAACATTGTGCTGTAGAAAAAGAAGCATCAGTTGGTAAATTCAAAATTAAAAAGCTAGAGGCTACTTTTCTGCACAATCCAACGTCGAGGCATTTCTGTCGTACAAAGCAAAATGGCTGAAGTTTCTCTAAAGTCCTTTCTTTCCCACCATGTTTTTGCAATTAAATACTAGATTAAAATTCTTTTTCCTTTTGTTATGTTTTGTTTCTTGTTTTAAATGTGTTACTTTTTCCTTAATGTGTAGCAGCTGATTTTTGCTCTGCTGGCTCACTTGGGCACAGAGACAAACCTCCTTTCAAGGAACAGAGTTCCAACATTGTTGTTGATTAATTTGATGGGAAACCATCTGTGGGGTAAGGCAGGCTCTCCAGCTACTTTCTGGAGAAAAAGCCAGAGATGCGAGTGGTTTAGCTGAAGGTAAAATCCTCCCCCCTGTAGTGTGGACAGACTCACAAAGGAAGTAAACACAGAATTACTGAATCACAGAATATCTTTGGTTGGATGAGACCTTAAAGATCAAGTCCAACCTTTGACCCAGCACTATGTGTCTCCTTGCCACACTCAGGAAGACCTGATTTTCAAGAGCAGCAGCCAACCTGTGACAGACAGTCTCTTGGGAACACAACTACCCTTCTTCAGAACGTGACCTACTCTTGTTGTGTCTCACAAAGTTCAATTGAGATCTGCTGCTCCTTTGGGGACAAAGGGCCAAGTTGCTTTCCGAGAGCTCTTTGTCCTTTTTTTCTGGTTTATCTCATCTTATCTTCCCAAAGTTTGAGTTGCATTTCTTGCAGGAGTTTTGTGCTTCCTCTCATCCCCTTTTGTATTTTTCATAACCTGTCAATGCGAGGTGGTTTTGACATCTTTTGACAAACACCTTCACTTAGAATCACGGTGTGCCTCGAAAAAAAAAAGGTGTCCTTTCTTTCTTCCTTCCTCTTCATAAAGTAGAGACATAATGTGTAAAAGCTTAGTGCAAGCCCACAATAGCACTTTGTCCTCTTTCACATCACAGGCCAAATAACTACTGTTGTGGCAACAGCTGTAACCAAGCGTGGTGTCAGCTTGTTTTGCCATAACACGAGTAGGTGCCAATAATTTTAATATAATGTGAAACACACTTCCAGGCAGTGCAGTGACGCATCTGATTATTAAATGTCTTGAAATGTCATCTGGATATTTTTTTTTTTTGCATCAGTTCAGGTCTCAGAACTGGACAATGTTGCGATTAAAAGGAAAAGAACAGAAAATTCCCTCATTATAGTAAACATTTCCAAGAAAACTCTCACCCCAAAGCAGTTCTGCTCTGCTTCATAGTCAGCAACAGCAAAGTCACTGTGAAGGCTATAGGAGTGGAGGTTATAAATGTGGCTACCAGTCGTTTGCTGCTCTTTACCGTAGCACTTTCTCTGGTGACAATAAAAGCTATTTATTTGTAGGCTTCTTTTTCTGAACTACTTATAAAAATGAAAAGGTAGGAACCTGGTGAAGCATTTGGTTTTAATACATTGCTTATGTTGTGCTCCAAAGCGTGGCGTTCAGCATTATCATTAGTGATTGAAGCGCTAGCATTTAATTGTGTAAAGCAATTAAAAAGCTCAATATTACAATTTCTTGGGCTGAGTCCATTAATAGCGCAAGTGTTAGTAAGAAAAACATTGAACAAGGTCATAAATGTTCTTGCATGCAAAGAGTAGCTAATGGTTTTTTTCAAGCCTTTAAGTACTAGTTAGACCAAAAAAAAAAAGCAGAAAACAAACCGTTGTGAGGTGAATAGATAAAAGGCTTTCTTGGTTTAGTTGTGTCTGTTTGGCTTTCTCCTGTAATTGCCAGGGTTGTTTTGTTCCTAAAGAGGGAACCAATGCCAAACTGAAGAGGTAATTTCTGAGCACTGTTTCAAGATATTGTGAAAGTTCTCAACTTTTCTGTAATAAGAAAAATAACACTTCTCTAATGATGTCTGTTTATTGCACATTGTTCTTCTTTGTGCAGTTCAGTGCAGCTGGCAGCAAGTACTTGAGAGAAACTCAGGGCTGAAGAAAGAGTGCAGGGGAACCTGAGTAGCCCTGAGTACCTGCAGGCTCCGTGCACTGACTCCTCCGGGTGCTGTCAAGCAGTCCTTACCTTACATCACTGTGGATGTAATCTGAAGAGATCATTTGTGTTTGATCCCAGGTGTCTTTACATTTGAATCCAAACAGGAAAAAGCTCCTGGCAGCATGAAGTTGGGTTGGAGGTGTTGATGCTCCAAACACGTCTGGATGTCACTCCTGGTGCGTCAGATGAGCTGGCTGTGGGGCTTCCTTTCCTTAGGTAATCTTAGGAGTTACTCAATGAAAGGTCCAGGTTTTCTCAATCTGTAAAGAATCGTAGCAGAGCTCTGGGGTTGTAAAGTAACTTTATGTGCTCAGAAGTGAAGATGTTTTTACTGAGGAGAGGTTCAAACCAAAAATCTGAATATGGATTTTTCTAAACTCTTGGAATCTGCGTCTGCATCCGAATTCCGCGAGTTACATATGCCAGTAGTGCATTAAACCAGTGTGTGACATGGAAATTTCCTTGAAACACAGTATTCCACGTCCAGGTGCAGTTACAACTAATTTCTGCAGGCTCTGCTAGATAGTTTCCAAGGGAAAACTTTGTTTAATGTAATATCAAGCCAAATCCACAGTAAATCTTCAAGTCTTTATGGACTTTTTGAAAGTGTGCAGAACAGAAGCAGCACAGGAGAGGCAGGAATAACATGTTGTTTCCCAGGATTACTTGTTTGACCCTTAGCTTGGAAAAAATACCAACCTGAAGAAGGAGAAGCTAGTTCTGCCTTCACACACACAAGTTTTGGCCTCTCTGGTGATGCTGCAGTCATGGCATTTTAAAAGGATACGGTTGTTTTCAGTCCAAAAGCAAGTTGATTCTTCACGCATAGTTGACACTACTGTTTAGCCTGACGAGAGTAAATTTTAGGACAAACCACAGGAAATGTTTTGGAGAGGTGGAGGATATTAAGAAAACATTGTACTGCTGCTTTAGAAGTTAAAATGAAACACTTTAGACTCCATTTGCCCATACAAAGTTTTAGACCCATTGTTTTGATAATATTAATTTTTTTTTTTGCAAAAAATATCACAACTATTGAAAACAAATGTGTTTCAAAACATATAGTTGGTTGTTTTTAATCTCAGACCAAGACAAGTCACATGAACGTCATCTCCTTCTCATGGAGGACAGCCTGAGGTTTTGTGAAAAAGAGATTCTTTCCTTCTTCAGCTGTTTGCACTAATTGTCCCCTTGAAAGTTACTACTTTCCATTTGAGTTTTGAGAGTGAAAATTGTTCAACTTTTTGTTTATGGAAGAATCTGCTTTAGCTGGAAAGTCAGATGCAGGAATAGGAACAGAAATAGCCCTTTAAAAGCTGGTGGACTGTATCCACTTAGGTATGTAGAGAATGGCAGCAGCAGTCATTAGTACTGAGAGAATTCTGCTCTTCCTCTGTCTCTCTGCCCCTGTTGCAAGATGAGCAAGGGCTAACCTGAACTTTTGTTTGTTTGTTCTGCTGTGGGGTTAAAGATTCACACTCCCGCCCCAAGAATGTTTTATTCTGTTTTTGTAAAGGGGGGAATTCAACTTTTGTGAAGGCAAAAGAAAAATCTTTGCCCTGCGTAAGCCGAGCAAGACCTAAGCTGATAGATTTATGCTTTTTTCAGCGTTCTGCCTATGAAGAAATACAGCATTTTTAGGGTGAGGGGCAATTGCAGAAAGCAGTGATTGAATAAATAACTGCTTTAAGGCCAGCGCTAGCAAAGCTTGCCAGTATAGTAATGTCAGTTGGAGGTGTGATTTTTGGCTGCATGTGTGTGTTGGCAGAAGCCCTAGTGTAGACAAGGTTGTACCAGGAAAAAAAAATAAAAGAAGCTTTGGCCAGTGTATTCCGTTTGGTTTGGGGAGGGTGCAGGCTCTAACAACAGAAGTACTTTTTTTCTGCTGGTAAGTTGTAACTCCAGTAGAATCTCCTACCAAAACCGTTAGTGTTGTAGCAGTAAAGCTTTGTCATAGACTACACTTCTGAGTCTGGTATCCTAGCATTGGCATCTGTGCTCCTGTTATTGTTAATTTGCACAGCAGCAACATCTGAAGGTGATTTGAGTGTCTTAGGCTTTGTAGCATTGTAGTGGTCTTGAATTTGCAGATCTGCATTTCATTTATTGCCCATGCTTCGGAGAGCTGCAAATGAAATTACACTGGACTCCATCTTTGGCATGCAAGGCATTTCTTTTCAGTTCTTTTCTGATGGCTTTCTCCTAGCTGTAACTGTAGTTAAAAGGCCTCTGTGCTTTGCAACCATCTTTAAGCTGAAGAATGAGGTTATCTCTAGATTTTTTTCCCTAAGTCATTACACAACTGTTCATAGTGAAATGTTATAACGTTATTTGTATAGCACAGAATCACAGAACATTAGCAACTGGAAGGGACCTTGAAAGATCGTCTAGTCCAATCCCCCTGCCACAGCAGGATTAAGTCATACAGGAACATGTTCAGGCAGGTTGTAAATGCCTCCAGAGAAGGAGACTTCTATCTATATAGTTCTTGTAAGCATGACATAGTCTTCATACCCAGGTTCTGCAGGTTTCTGTAACAGGTTTATTTTTACATTTTTTTGAACAGGTTTTGTTTTTTTTTTCTTGACTATAGTTGGATTCTGGAGGTGATGACATCATTACTTTGTGGGACTACCTAGTCATATGAGTGACACCACAGACCTTCAGTGTGCAATTTCCTTCTATTCTACTGACTTGTTATGAAGAGAAAGTCCTGTTTCTCTAATACTGAAGCACACTGCATCAGCCATCTTCAACACATGAAATCAGAGAGGGCAAGTAGTCATTCCAAGGACCTAGTTTCAAGTCAAAAGAACATTTCAGGTATGGTGTCATCTCTCCAGAGTGCCCTCGCACCAGGACAGCAAAACAGTGCTCCTCTCAATAGTGTTAGGGAGGTGATGCTTGGAGATATGGTGCAGTCTGCCTTCAGTGGTCAGTGCTCCACTTATCTTTATTTCAAATGCTGTATAAAAGCATACCAATATTTGAACCTTGATTGCTGGATTTTATGTTCATCCTAGTACCGCCTCGTTATGATCCAGTACGAGAGAATGTTGTTTGTCTTTTTTTCTGTGCTTTAAATTGCCCCTCGCTTCATTGGAAGGAAGATTAAGCCAATGCAGAATGTTTCTGAAAAGCAGTTGGGTTTGGTTTTGACATGGCATAGCTACAGACAGCAGTCTTGGTCCTTCGGAGGGGGGAGACGGGGGGGTGTGACAGGATCTAAGTGGGTTCAACCTTGTTGAAGAAAAAGATGAAATGTTAGGGAGGGTTGCTGTTTATTAAATGGTACACACATCTGAAGCTGTGCTTCCAGTATTCCTGGTCCTTTTGGTCTCACAGCTTATCTTTTTCTAGGCTCATGAAGCATGAAATAGGTTAAAATCAGTAGGTTTTATAGAATATTTGGACTTCCTGGCATTTTTTGTTTGTTGCTTTGTGACTTGGACAACAAACATTGTGAACTGAGTAGCCTCAGTTTGTTAATCTCTCCCTTGGGTGCATCCTTTCTTAGCTCAGCAAAAACACAAACAACAAAACCTACTGCATGTGGTCAGCACTCTGTTTGCCTAGGCTCATGTGTCTTGTTGAAACCAGGATATTTTCTCTCCAAGACAAGCCCAGCCCCTTATTCTTGGTAAGAATTCTCAGTTTTCATTCTGGATTTTAGCTGTTAACCCCTTTGCCAGTTTAGCTTCAAAAATCAACTAAAAAATGTCATCGTATCTTTAAGGGCAATAGGGATGTTTGACATTTTGCTTGTTGAAGTAGCTGAACATTTGTTCAAATATAAAAACACCACAAACAAACAAACAAACAAACAAGCAAAACCCCCAAGCAAGCAGATCACCCAGCCAAAACCAAAAATGAGACATTTCCCTCTCAAAAGTGCAACTTTCAGGAAACTTTAGGTAATGAACTATAAACAGGAGGTTAAAATGGAAACACTCTTCCATCTGAATCTGCAGTGTCTGCTACCCAGTGCCTTAAGTACTTTGGCTGAAAGCAAAAGTGTGAAAGACTGGCTAAATTCTGGCATTTGTGGCTTCATTCACAGCTTAAGTGGGTTGCTGGCAACTTTCTGCCTGCAAATGAGAGGGTAAGACTGAATCTTGGATGGGGATACAAAGGCAGCAATTCTAGAAATCTAAAGGGGATTGAAACAAAACTTTGAACAAATATTTATTCTTAGGGCACCTACCAGACGAAATTGTAGTATGGCAGAGGCTTGCCCTACAGGGAGCCCCTTATCAGGACAGCAACAACAAAGAGCTGGGCAAAACAATAATTCTAGGGGAATGTTTAATTGAAAGCTTTTCCCTTAAATATATCATCTTTCCAGAAATGCAGATGTGCATGATAATCCTGTAGGGATATTGGTATTTGGCCTCTAGGATTTTAAGAGTTCTGTTCCCAAGGTTAAGATATACAGAAAGCCAAATTTTATTTGAAACTATTATACAAGACAGATATGGAAGCTCATGGAGTATTACATTGCAAATCACATGTTAAAGAGAGACACATGGCTTCTTGAGCTATAAAATCAGTGGAGAAAGGAATGATATTTAACCACTGTTTTACTCATTAATCTGCAGTTCACAAAGCACTATTTGCAGAAAAAAAAGCCATTATAGGGTTGTTTCTGAGAAGCAAACAAGTATTTCAGACATTTTCACTGCTAACACAACTGTGTGACAATAGCAAAACAAATACTGATGGTGAGCAATGTTTCTGCGAGTGAATATGTTGAACAGCTGCCACTTTCCACCCTTGAGACTTCTCAGTATCTGTGTTGGCTAAGTGATTCCTGTAGCTGATTTGTAACACACTTGGTGTTGCAGGGGGGTTAAAGAGATGAGATGAATCTGTGATGCTGTGCCTTAATCTAGATCTCATCAAATCGAGGGAGACTTCTGCTATTGACTTGTCAGGGCTGTTGCTCATGAACAAACAGGAGGGTCTGAATGTGCTGCATGACAAAACTCCTGAGCATCACAACAAGGTGCTGTTGTTTTCCATGCTGACTCCCCTGTACTTGTCCACTTTTTCCTCACCCAATGCTCACTGGGGAATGCAGTGTCCTCTCGCTTTCTGTATGTCCCTATGACAAAGTACTCTTCTTACCTGCATCCTCTGAAGTGACATGATGTGTTTGTCAGATATTCACAGTCATTCGGAGACTACTGCTCTTCCTTAACAGAGTTATAAAGAGGTCATTGCAGCTTTAGACTGCAAAGGGCTCAGACGTTTATCAGCAGAATGACATTAGTCACCTATTGCCAACTGTGTCATACCTCGGGGTATTACTCTGTTCTTATGGCCTGGACATTTTGTATGAGTGGGTTAAGTTCTGGTAGCTACATACAGAAGCAAGCAGCTGAACTTGGTAGATACTCACTTCCAAAAACACATCCTTTAATGCAGAATAAGATTACTCTATTTATAAGCAGTACAAAAATGGATAATTAATAGATTTGATTATTAGAAGTTGTTGATTTTAAAGAGCGCTGATTACTTACCCTGTGACTACTGTTTGTTGTTGATACAATCCATCAAGCAATCACTAGAGGTAAGCACTTTTCCCTCAAGAGGAACATCTGCATTTTCAGAAAGATGTGCACCTTTCTTCCTTTCCCCCATCCCCGTTCTGTACCCCCAAGTAACATGAAACTTGATGGTTAGTACATTTCCATGAGCTGTGGAACATCCAGCTCCAGTAATGTCTTTGTATTCAGATCAGCATCTGGACTCCTAGTTTCCTAAGCTCCAGCAAAAGCCGCACTCCAAGGGTTCTCAAATTCGGGGTGCTCACTTCATGCCATTGCAGAAATAAAGAGCAATTAACCTTAGCCTTGTGGCTACACTCAAGGCACACACAAGATGGACATTGTGTCCAAATCCGAACGCTTCCAGCTATAAGAGAACCATTCCAGTAGCCTAATGATTCAGGAAAGACATTGGTTTCAGGGTCTTCTGGTTTCTCTCCCACAGTGAGGGATGTAACTGGTGAGTCTGGTCTGGAGTCTCCTTCCCTCTCCCTGAAAGCTGCTTTCTGAGCTGCAGACACTATCTGTGTAGTTGGCAGGTACATAACCAAAATGTTCTGTACTCTGGTCTGAGGAAAGGAGCAGAAATAAAACTGAGCAGAAGTCTCACCAAAAAATTCCATATCCAGGTAGATGAAAATCCCGGAGAATTCAAATATCAGGGAATCACAGAAATTCATCTTGACCATCACGTACAGCCTGGGATCAGTTAAAAGAATTGATGTAATAGGATTCAAGGTCACTTCTTGATGTGTCTTAGGTCTGATTCTTCCGCAGTTTTAGGGTAAACCCCCACATGAGATGTCCCTGAGCGTTACGGTCAGGAGCGTAACTACCAGCCCAGCAGGAATCTTGCCTGCGCAAAATGACTCTCTGGCTTCCTGATGTGTGGGATTTAGAGGCCCATGTATGTACTCATGCTTTTATAAAAAAACTTTGGGTAAGTGCCTGTTACTTGAAAGACCCAGAAGCAACTTGTCAGCTGCCAAATGGAAGTCCCAGTAGTTCCTGCTGCAATAATTTGTCTTTGTTCTGTAGGATGGTATCATAGCAGATCATAAAGTCGCTGAAGGGTTGTGTGGGATTCCTACCCTTCTCAGCACAGTGGCATCACTGCTACCTCTTG
This sequence comes from Rhinopomastus cyanomelas, assembly GCA_013400115.1. Classification (NCBI taxonomy): domain Eukaryota; kingdom Metazoa; phylum Chordata; class Aves; order Bucerotiformes; family Rhinopomastidae; genus Rhinopomastus; species Rhinopomastus cyanomelas. The sequence continues at coordinate 100,407 of VXBP01008117.1, forward strand.
GCTCTGAAGCTTGCCTCTTTGATAAAAATATTATCTGCTTCAACATCACCCTTTCTGAAAGAATTCTTCAAAGTTCAAAGTAAATTATCTCGGGGATGGTGATCATCATTGGCCTTTAATTGAACTCTGGTGCTTAAAATCTAGAAACCAGTTCATGGTTAGTCATTTCAGTTCATCAGAAATAAGATTCAAGTTGGGGCAATTAGACAATTGCTTCATTACTCAGGCTGCCTAATGATCTTTCTCCCATCTTCCATAAATGATAATGCAGTAGATGAACTGTAGAGTTAGAATAAGTTATTCCAGTTTTAGAGAGTTGAACAGTGACTTACCAAAACTGTTAACAGAAGTTATTCAAGATGTGCTGTCTAAATCCTTTCCAATTAGTGTTGAGGTCTTGAAGGGCCAGTCCTAACTTTTTATTAATATGTTCGGTTTATTAATGTATTTTTTGATATATGCATAGAGTGACTGGTACATCTCAAGATGTTGCATAATTATTATCCCTTTAATTTGTTTAACTTGGAGTCTACTCCTTAGTCTTGCTTAAAATTCTGAAATATTTCATAGCTTAATAAATTGGTAACTCATTAGAAAGCCATGACATGCGCTTGAGGTTACCTTGAAGGCTATCCATATTTAACAGTAAACTTGAGAGGATTCATTGACAGTGTGACTGTCATTGACCAGTTTAAATATTTCACGTTGTGTTTTGACCTTTTGCCTTACGCTTAAACCACATGGAGAAACCAAAAAAGGTTGTGTACAAAGTCGAGAGCTTTATCGGATGGTTGTGGCATTATGAAACAACACAAAATTATTACTTTTCCTGGTAATGGCCCTATATTTCAATAATTTACTAAATATACACTTCAATTAAATGTTGTTGCCTTATTCTGTTCTACATAGGAGACTTCTTATTAAAAATCCCTAATATAAAGAGCTTCTGCTTCCAGTTTTGGAGCAACATCTGTGGCCAACAAATTATTGCCTAAATATGATACGAGATACAAGTCAGGTTTTTGAAAAACAGGCACTAATTAAAAATGTTAATGGTGTTTTTCAGGTCTTTCATGCTTTTATTTTGCCACATATAAAAAGAGGTTGGTCTGGATGCTTGAAGTGATGTTCCCTTGGGAATCTCTCTACTGAGATCTAAAGTACAGAATCGAGACTTGCAGAGAAATCGCATCCTAGAGTCACAAACAAATTGGCAGCTTTAGAATGGCCTGTTCAGGTTTGGTGAACTTTCATGTGAAGAAGCAGCATGTCTTTAGTCTCTGGCTTTTCACACTTTTCTTCAGCCATCAGCTGCTGACTGTAGAGTTTTCTCATGAGTGAACAAAACTGTAGTTTTGCCCCTCTCCCAGCTGTGTGTGTGCCTGGGTCTGTCTGAGTTGGTGGGTACACATGATGTTTCTCTAGGTTGGTGATGTGGTAGCTTGTTTCCCTTTTTCTCCCTGGTCCATGAAATACTGTATTTCATTGAGTTCAAATGCTGTACTAGAAGCAAAATAAGCATGTTTTAATTAGTTTGTGTCATAAAATGTAAGCTGTCATACTGCATTTACAAGCGTACCGCAGATACCCATTACCATCCTGTTTCAATTTATCTTGGTAATTATGTAAAAAGGCTCAAGATAAGCTACCCATGGAAAGGACTAATGACAAAGAGGGATGGAAGGAAGATGGGAAAGTGTTTTATTCCCTGGCAAGGCTCCCATATTGTTGGCCTTTGTGGAGGCCACCATCTCAGAGTCCTTCTGCTAGTTACTCTTCCCTTCCTTTTACTGACTGCCAGATGGCAAAACCTGGTGTCTCAAGGGGTCACTAGGTTGGATAGTGACTCCAGAACAGTTTCTGATGTTTCCAGAACAACTATCCTTCATACAAGGAGGAGGTAACTTTAAAGAATATGCTTTTGTATTCCTCTGTATCACACCTGCAGAGAAAATGACCCCCTTTCTACAGTGCTGGAATACAGCAAAGGCAACTTGATCTAAGTTCCCCAGATGTTCTCGTGGATGACTGGTGACCCACAATAACATAATTCATAGTGTTTTGCACTGATAATTTGATGATAGATGTTTATTGTCCCTGAGATGTTTTCAGGCTGGGAAGTGATCTCTAGGTATTAAATTTTGCAACTTTTCTAAGCAGTTTGTTGGTTTTGCATATATTTCTATTCACATACAGCAGTGTGTACATGTACTTCTCTGCCAATAGCTCTCTTTTATCTCTGAAAGCTTTTACCGTCCATGAAACTTCTTGGAATCTTCCTGTGTCTTTGGAGATTTGTGGGGACTTACATAACAAAATAACCCAGGAATTCTTATTCTCAGGTGGGTTCTGCACCTCACCAGGTGCCTCCCATACCAGGATCCCTACATACCCTGCAATGCCTTCCATGCTGAATGCTGTCCAGAAAGAGCCACACACTCTTTCCCACGCAATGCCAGAAGCCTTTGGGGAATGCTGTGTTACTGCCCTGGAGAGGAAACTGAAGAACCACTTATGGTCTTGTAGCACTTGACAGCTAAAAAGCTTAAGGATGCCCTTGAGTATTGGTTTCAAATGCCATTGTTTTTCTAGTAAAATCTAGAACATGACATGTAATCAGAATCAGGATGCTCTGGGAAGTGATATTGGGCTCTGGTTATGCTGTTTAATAGCAAGTTGTTACAGCAGTAGTGAAATTTGAGATATCTCAGTGGGAAGCTCTGAGGCCCCTTAATTCTGTAGGATATGTTCTCAAAGGCCTTTGTGGACCCATTTAACATGTAGAGCATTAAGTGTTTTTTCTCTTAGCACCTGTAGTTTGGTTCACATTCTTCTCACTGTTTCTTTCTACTAGGTAGTGCCAAACTGTTTCCTGAACTGCTGTGCTCTCAAAGACTTTTTCTTTTATGTTTTGTTCTAAATGAGTATAAGGATAGTCTTTAGTATCTGCAAGTTAAGAGCATACCCAACTTCTGTCCTTCCAAAGAAATTTGGCCTCCTCCTAGAATGCAAATAAGTAATGAATTAGAAGCTGAAGGTGCTCTGCTTCGAATTGCTGAAGCATTAAAGATTCTGTTAAACTGTTTGTACTATGACTAATACAGTTTTATTTGGGAAAGACAGGAGGAAGAACTCATTTCATTTGATGCAGCCCAACACTGTCCTTAAAAATTAGAGTGAAGCTGGGACTTAGCTTCCGCCAGTTCCTGGAGTAGTCCAAGAGTTTTGTCTGGCTGTGGAGCTTCTGTTCTGAGTTGCTTTCTAACATTTCCTAAGTGCAATTTAACCAAAATGATTTAGAGGCTGAACTGCAATATCCCTGTTCTGTGAATGGTTCCATTGGCTTAATTTACTCCTTGGGAAGTAAGGAACTACTGAGAGTAGAAGTGATGGACTTCAGTGTTAGCTGTATTTAGCAGCCAGCTGAAGTACAATTTCTTGTACATACAGAAACAACAGTGTTTTTCTTCATTCTGTCTTCAAGAGATGTAGTCACTAATATAACCACAATTAAAAAGTTTTATTAGTCTATATATTTCTTAGTCATTGTGCATCATTGTGTACTATACGAACCCAAAGGATTCTTTAACAGCTAGTCAGCTAATACGCAGAGAAATCTTTCCTTGTAATCTGAGCAATTAAAGGTTTGAAACAAATTTTTTTCCTCCAAATAAACTGACAGTGCATGAGGTGATGACAAGGCAAGGTACAATGAATTTCTCAAGTCCTCAAGAGACTTAATAGGTTTGTGACAGGAGCGGTGTTGTGTATTGTTGATCCACATCAGGTTCTCTAAGGAGTAATTCAAGCACCTTTTGATGCATCCCAGAAAGGAGGTAGAAGCACCTTTCTCATGCAAGGTGGCTACTCTGATATTCCAGTTGTTTGATAAAGGAAGTATCCATTTCTGTTAATGTGGCAGAAAAATGGGCGGAAGTTCCTAAAAGCTTTTAGAATAAAGTTCTTGGAAAATGCAATGTTAATTACTCTTAGGTATTTTTCAGTTTAATGATAGCTAAATATAGTGTTATGACATGGTTAAATTAATCAACAGCTCCATAATTAAAACAAATATCTTCTCCCAGCAATTTAAAATGTGGATTTTGTTGTTGTTGTTAAACAGTCAAAAAGCTGTTGTCAGATAAGGCATGAATGCAGTGTTGAACCTAGGAACCTCCTGCATACTGTTCCTGAATACATTAGCATTAAGTATATTGCCTTCCAGACAATAGATTATGAAAAGGCTCTTTAAAGTGGGGATGATAGGGAAGGGATTATGGAGGCCAGTGAGATGGTGGTTAACACATTTGCTTGTAGTGTTTACAGCCTCGCTTCAGACATGCTGCAGCTTGTGAAGAGATTTGTCTGTTCTTGGCTGTAGGAAAGCCTAGCACAGTGGCTTTGCTTTAAAGAGTTCACGGACTTCGAAGCTGAATATTACAGGTCTGAATGAGAAGAATTGGCAGAGCTGTAGGAGGGAGCAGCTTCTTCACCTGCCTTCACTTTCAGGAGGTTTAAAATTCTCCAAATCCTCAACTAAACTTCTTTTTAAATTATAAATGAAAGTCACTGTGTTAACTTTGATGTGGACAGTTGACCGCAGTTATGAAAACTCAACCTTGAGAATCATTCAGCCCTTCTGATGCTTCTCTCTCCCTGCCAGGCTTTTGCATTTCCACTGGGTACGCAGAATTTCACCACGCTGTAATATTTGTTTGCTAGCACTATTAATGAGCTCTAGGACTTTGGTAAATGGCAGATCAAATTGACTTGACCCACTTTATTAGTCAAAAATGATCTAAATTAACAACTTAATAGTAATAATATGATTTAAATTGATGATGTTACCCTGAATAGTGGCTCAAAAAGGGTAGCTGGTGCATTTTCATGTACAAAATCCAGAGTCTGCTTTGAATGTTTATCTTAAATTTGTCTGTAAACTATGAAACTCCATTTCAACCACATAATTGAATTGTGCTAGCCTTGCCCATCATCTGTAGATCATCAAACAAACATTAGGAGCTTCAGCAATGGGCTCATTTTTTGAGTGTGCAGTAAACTTTTTCATCCTAGTAACACTTATTTAGGTATCATAGATTGATAATGTTCTAATGCATGAAGAAAGAATGTTTTCTTTCTTCTGAATCAGACAGTGTTCCCCTGATAACTATGCTGAAGTAAAATAGAATAAAGTCAGCTTTAGTTTTATGAGCACTAGCATCATGTCATATGCTGGCAAGGTTTATAAAATAGCTGGGTATATACATTACGTTAATACTAAAACAGAACAGAGATACCATAAAAGGCATTTAATGGGAATGAGAAAAATATAACTTCTAGATGACAACACTGGGAGAAATATTCTTCTTCTCTAAAAAGAAATTGTGAATTTAAGTAAGAAAACTTGGTGACAGCAGGGCTCCGAGGCTTTTTCTCACAACTCCATTCAAATTTAGTGAAAGTGGATATTCTTTCTGAAAGGCTTTGTATCATCCTCTAAGTTTCCGTTACAGAAATCCTAGGTAAAAGTCCAATCCATCCCCACTCCAGTTACTGAATCCTATAGGATTTTTCCATTTGAGTAAATAAGAGCACTCATCTTTTGCTTTCTGCCATAATTCTTAAAGAGCCATTGGGGAAAAACAGGCTTTAGATGAATGGAAAATATTCTGTGTGAGTGGAAGCGATTTGCCTGATGCCACATGTGTGTCTGAGTGAGGAACTTCAGTGTAGGTTGCCTCATCCCTGCATCTCTGGCCGTGGGGTGATGCTGTCACTGAGACCAGCTTCATTTCCAAGTGGCCTGGAATGGTGCCATGAACCAATGTGTTCAGTCTGGTGTTTACATGGGATCTGTTTGCGTAACCAAAGGAATGAAGTCTGTGTAAACAGTTCCTATCGATTATGACAGCTAATGCCAGCTCAGCAGTATTACAATCAGTACTTGTATTTTGGGCTGGTAACTATTTGTTTTCTCACCATACTGGAATGCTTATTAATGAGATTTAGTGTGTAAATACTCCTGTCTAGTGCTGAGTGCTGAACGTGCTCTCCTCTTAATGGGATTTTTGTTTTGTCTTAGTAATAGTAGCTTACGAGCCGCTGATGGCACAACCTTGTCCCGATTCAAGCATTGTAACCACCTGTGTAATGTGCTGCCCTGAGTCATTCGAGAAACAAATAGGAATTAATGCAGTGTCTCAGTGGAAGATGATGACACAAATGTCGTGGCAGATCTATCCATTGATAGTCATTGTCAAAACCACAGTGGCTTTGTTGCATGTTGACATGTGGATCTAGATACAGAGTCTGCAATCGCTTCCAATGACCTTGTTGCCAAACTGATATTCTCCTCATGGTGAGTCAACAGCCTGTTTCTTAAGCTGTGTCACCCCCATTCCAGTCTGGGTTCTGCAACACTGTCTCTCCCCTCCAGCAGCCGTTTTGGTTTTGTGATTACACTGAAGCACCCTGTAGGTGATGTACTGCACACTTGCCTGAGGAGATTTTCCTACTAGTGTATCTCACTCGCAGGGAACCTTTGGTGAATCTGTTACCATATTTTATTCAAGAAGGTGGTGTAACTCATTGTAATTGGCACTAGCCCCAATCAAGTTCATTGCCAGACTTGGTACTGGTGCCATTGGTCTGTTATCCCTGGCATAGCTACACCGCTTCTTTGGAGGACATTAGCTGAATCAACAATAGCATGCTTCCGTCACTACTGCTACATCAACTCTGGAATTTTTGCTGGAAAAATAATATTGGCAGGGCTTGGTTTGGTTTTGTGTTTCTTGTTCTCAGCCAGCATAGCAATGCCAGAAAAAGATTCTTATAGAGACTAAGCATTAGCACTCTACTACTTGTGGATGCAGCTGACCAGTGAGTCCTTCAGTCCGACCAGTTTCAATTTGTGCTTAGAGTCCCAAGGAGAGAGAAAGAGAGGCCACGGTGCTCTTTGTGGCTGCAAAAAAAGCAGACCCCTTAGCCTGGAGCAACTGTTCTTCTCCCGTTTCTCCTGAGCAGAGCAAACTTGAGAGGTCCACTATCAAAATCTACTACCTTGTTCTGTTTCTCCTGTTCTGAAGTGCTGCAAATACTAGCAGGAGGCTCTGGCCATGAAAAGCTGAAGATGATTCTTAAATCACTGGTCTTTTAGCAGTTCCACCCAAACTGAGGTGAGCCCATGCTCTTTCCAACCTGTCCATCGTGACAGCATATATTCATACTTAGAATTTAATAATTGATGTGATTGACTGGGCTTGTCCTCAGTTTTATACAATCTCAGAGGCCATGAAATCAAGAGAATTAACTATGGGAAAGATAACAAAGAGTAGGGCTGGTGCTCGGATTATCCCACCCTTCCCATCTTTCTTTCCCTACGGCTGGGAATGTTTAACCATGTAAGGACATGAATCTTTACAGAAGCACTGGCTTTAAGCTCATGAGGTTGTGTGTTCCAGAGGCATAGAACATTAGGAACTTTGTCCTTAGAGAACATTGTCCTGCAGTACAATAACCCAGGTAAGTACAGTCAGCCAATAAGTTTCAGTCATGGTTCATGAGTTCCTTCCATTCTTGGCTTTAAGAACCTCACCATGTTGCCTATCTTTCTGTGTTTCTTGAGACTGCAGTTCACTAAGATAATATCACGGTACAAATTAAATTCTGCCTCCAGTGATTTTAGACTAGATCTCAATTGCTGCTTTGCTGCATAGGTTATGAAGAGTCACAACTCAGTGGTACCAATTATTAGGGTTTTTTCATGTAATGGATAGTTTCAGTGTTCTAAGAGAACACATTTTCTTAATGATAATATTTTGAGGCTGTAGCATACCATCTAACCAGTTGTTATTTGTTCTTTTTTCTTTGAACATGTCATGTTACACAGTTCTGGCATCATTGCAAATAGTTCTGCAGTCTAAGTAAAGAAAGCACTTTTGATAGTTTCAGCTTCAAGACTTTATTTTCTTGTGTTTAGTCCTAATGATATAGCACTTCTAATAACACTTCACCATTGGCAAAGCTTCCATAAATCCAAAAAGTTTTGTAAAGCTACAGTTCATAAAATATGCCACTAGGAAAACGCTTTATATATGTCAGAATGTTTAAGTGAGCTTTACTGACACCACTTTCAAAAGGTTTTATCTAGTGATACCATTTACCTTTGGTAATGATGGACATTTAAACCCTGGTTGTGCAAAGGAAATGTGTCACTCCTGTCTACAAGGGGCCTGTTTCCAAGTGTGGGATTCGTAAATCTGAGCTAAACATAGGAGACAGGTTAAGGAGAGGCTGATCTGGGACACTTTTCTGCTCCTTTTGCCAAAGCCACAGTTCTTCATCTTAAATAGAGGTGCTAAAATTCCACCTACATGACAGATGTGTAGATGTGCCATAGGTGCAGATGTGCACGTTTTTCAAGGGTTTAGACTTAGTTATCTTTGAGATGTGAAACATGATTCCTGTCGCTCGCCTACCCCCTGCCCCAAGCTTACTACACAAATCAGTGTGTTTAAGCCTGTTCTGTCCATTGTGCAAGTTGCTGTTAGTCTGGGCTTTGAAGGGCAAGAGGCAGGTTATTCCTCGAAGTTACAAGTGGCTTTCTGGGCTAGCTCCCTGCTGCAGTCCTCCTATCCCCACTAGTAATCCCCATGTGTCTAGATCACTGCTGCTGTCTTTGTTCATCAGCTAAGACAGTGGCAATACAACATTGTAGGCTTTAGGAAGAGTACTCGCTTGTATTTTAAAACTTGATGTGATTGGAATCTGTATTTTTATTTTTCCTCCTTTGAAATAGGTTTTTCTTCTTTTGTCCCAGCTCAGTTCACAAAGGAAACCAGCTTTATTCATGCATTTTGCCTGGGATTTACAGACAAACTCAGCAGCAGATTTAAAGCAGCATGGCTGAACCAGCCTCTACTCATGATGGTACTGCTGCTTTGCTTTGGAAAGTCTGTACAACCACCAGAGTGATAGCTGAATGGGATGCACATTTGTTACTCCACCACTGTTTATAATCTGCTATATTAATGTAGCCTGACATTGGTTTAATTTACAGTATTAATACTGGATTGTAAACTGCAGCTGTTCACCAGCAGATTCATTTCCCATTCAGGCACCTCTCCAGTGAAAGCAGTGACCTCCAGGAGCCCAGCAGGATACAGCTTCAGTCAGTCCCATGTAATGTGCTGTCACATGTATCAGCACTCTCTGACCATCCACATCCCCACAGTGACCTCTGGTTTGGCTGGCCACTCAGAAGGTCAGCCAAAAAAAGGAGCTTTGGCTGGAGCTTGTCTAGAGTGTAAGATAAACAAGTGCTTATGAGTTAGGAGCTCACAGAGAGGTAGTCTTCAGTAGATGGAGGTAGTCTTCAGTAGCTCTTCCTTATTTTAGTGTCTTGAGTAAGTTGGTAGAACTATTGAATGGTCATTCGTAAGTGAATGGTTTAGTGAGAGTCCTAGACCCTGCCCATGGCAGGGGGGCTGGAACTAGGTGATCTCTGAGGTATAACCTGAGATATTCTATGATTCTATTAATTACTTCAATTAGGAGAGCAGACAGTAGCCTGTCTTGAACGAAAATGTCATTTGTCATTTAGATATTATCTGGATTTCCTGCATAACAGTTGGAAAAGAGCCAATGTTACATGATTCCAAAAAAATTACTGCTTTAAAATTTTGCTTGTTATTTTAGAGGATGATTTACTTTTTATGAGGTGAGGAGAAAAAGGCAGGAGCTATGTGACAGAGACAGAAATTTTATATTGGAGGTATCTGAGGAAAGTCTTACAGAAGGTATTTTTCAAAAAACTACGTACTTCTTTTAATCAAAAGTGTATTTCAATATGTTTGCTGTGCCTGACAAACTATGCTGAAAGAACAGCTTTACATAGATGTGTGCAGTGATGCTGGATTATATCAGAAAACTCTGTGAGATCTACGCATTTCCCTTGAAATCATAGGTGTACTCTTTCCACAACTGACTGCCCTCTCCGTTTTGAGTAGCAGGCTAATTTTCTTTCTCCATTGTTGCATTATTTCCATTTTGGATTGAGATTCCCTGGGAAGGGAGAAGGTGCTAACAGTACAGAATGAGTGACAGGCTGGCTCCTTTTCAAAAGATGCTTCCTAGCACAATAGGATGGGAGCAGCTTTTGAAATCCCATTCATTCTGGCTTCTTGACACAGGCTTGGGGTCTGCAACAATAAAACATCCCCTTGAGATAGAACAAAAGGCCAGTTGTTTTATCACAGTCCTTCAAAATACAAAGTTTTGGAGAATGTGCAGAGAGCATGGGCAAACTAAGAGAGGTTGCTTTTTTACTGAGGGAGACCTCAGAAGGAGAGGTTTTCTGCACAAGAGGAGAAGAAACAGCAATTCAATAGGCTGTGTGGTGCAGTCTCATCTTAGAGAACTCCAGTCTAAGCTTAGAGAGTACCACAACACTGAGCATCAGTGACACACGAGAAGCTGTACAACTCAGATATTCCCATGCATTTCTTGTGAATGCATAAGGAGAGAGCAAATTAAATACAAAAGCTTGGGTGCATTTGCTGTGGGTTCTCCTGTACCCCTGAGACGTGAAGCATCGTAAACTCAGGTATGAGTATGAGGTATGAGCTCAAGGCAGTAGAGTGCACTGAGCTGTTGGAGAATCTTGGTACCCCAACAGTGCTGGGCCAAGAGCCTCTGTGCCTTATGGTTCTGCTTGTGTAAGGAGGACACTAGGTGCTGTTTTTCCGTATTGGAGGTACCACAGCATGGCAGCCTGTTGTAGTTTGATGTGCAAGACTAAAATAACATCCACTTGAAATACATAGTAGAGATCATCAGAATTGTTGCAAGAACTGTGAAAACTCCTGTTCTAAAATACCAGTTGTAGTTAATTTTACTTTTTATATGCATTAGTTGACAACAGAGAACTGAATGTTTATAAAGGTGTGAAGGGTGTGTGTCGGGAGGATGGAGCCAGGCTCTTCTCAATGTCATCTAGTGATAGGACAAGGGGCAATGGGTGTGAGCTGGAACAGAGGAGGTTCCACATAAATATGAGAAGGATCTTCTTCACGATGAGGATGACAGAGCACTGGGAAGGGCTGCCCAGGCAGGTTGTGGAGATGTTTAAACCTCACCTGGATGTGTTCCTGTGTGACTTGGTCTAGGTGATCCTGCTGTGGCAGGGGGATTGGACTAGATGATCTTTCAAGGTCCCTTCCAATACCCAATGTTCTGTGATTCTGTGAAAAGGACACAATATTTTGGGTGATGATGTCAAGTTAGAAACACATTACTTGATAGAGAAGGTTCAAGAGGTACCAGTGCATGTATACGGTTATTCTTTTGACACACGCTAACAAGAACTGTATTTGTTAAAGTAAAAGAGAACTGTTTAAGATTAGGATAGTTCCCTTAAAAAATAACTTCCCAAAGGTATCACATAAAACTGGAATTTTCATTTTCTATCAAAATCAGATGGCACAGCCCATCGTGGGAAAATAACTAAAGTATTTTGAGACCCTCAAGCTGAGGAGAACTGTATGGCAGACAGCCCACTGCAGCAAGTTAAAAGCTAGGGTCTCCAGTTCATCTCTTAAACTGATGTAGTTGTTCTTGCTGTGTAATCCAGGAAAATTCTGAATTTAATCTTATGTTTTCTGAATTTATTTCAGGAAATCAAACCAGAGCAATGACTATAAAGATCCTTTTACTTTCCATTCTCATATTTGTTAGCAAATGCTCTAGTTTGCAATCACAAAGACCAGAGGATCTCCCTATAACTTGGAGAAATAGTTTTTGATAGCAAGCAGATCCATGTTTTTAATTCCTGATATTTATGTTTTTACCTTACCTCTTGGACTGTTGTTGCTGTGACAATTTTATGGCTTGGAGATTGGTTACAATCCTACTTCTAATTGGCTTTTCTGGTGACTGAGAAAGGGGGAGAGACGTGGAAGTCTGGTGATGTTGTGCACATTTTAATGAAGCCTTTAAAGAGCTAAGTGAAAAATGGTCTCTTTCTACCCAGTAAATGTGTTTGCCTTTATTGTTGCTATTTACAAGGTGCCTTTAATTTTGTTTTTTTACTCCTGGTTTACTCCTGGTTTTAAGCTGCAGTGCTTACCTACACGGCAGTGTAAAAACAAGCTGCCATTACTTTAGTGTGAAAACCAATTGAGCTAGCAACTACTAACAGTAAAAATGTAAACCACTGGTTTAATCTCAGTAGTCAGAACAGCAAAGGTAAAAGTCAGTTAAAATTTGCCACTCGGCCACATGGTGAATTTTTGAGAACCCCAGCTGTGTGAGGTGTGAGAACATCTGTGATTGTCAACAGTTCATTAGAAAATTGCTGGCAATAAAAAAATGCCAGCCCCCCCCCTTTCCCCCAAAGCACTTGGAATCCTGATGGCCTGCCTGTCCTCTGTATGGTTTTACTGCGTTCACAGAGAGGCTAAATTTACAACAAATTTTTCTTCTGTGTTTCCCTTGTGGTACAATGATCTAACATCATTATTCACTCCTTCCTTGTACCGGATTTGAATATGCCATTGTTTCTTGGACAATAAAAACATCGTTTGCCTAGCAGTCATCACATACATTAAATCTTTGCCATATGTGTATTAAATTCCTGTGTCATATTCCTTGGACAGAGCCTGAGTAAATTCCTTTGGCTTGAGTTTTGACATAATGATTGTAGTAACTGAGAAAGCTTCCATTAATAACTGGTCAGAGCATTGAGTTAAAACTTTATCAGTATTTGGATGGTATCGATCTCTAGTGCGGGACTGTCAAGCAGTTTGCGCATTAGTTCAGAAATATTCTGAAGTCAGGAGCACTGAACCAGTTTTAGGCTTACATAAAAAAGAACAAAAGAGATGGCATGCTCGATCGGACCTGTCTGTGCAGGGAACCTAAGACAGGCTGTACGTCTGGCTGTGGGATCTTCTTAAGTTTTGCAGCTCTGTTGCTCCTTGGATTCTTCTTCCCTTTTAATTTTTTGCTGCCTGCAGCAGAATTCCCTTTGCTAATGTTGTCTCTGTGCCACATAGCAATGGGGGTAGGAGAATGGTCTACTATTTAGTGTTTCTTTCTCACATGTTTCTGCAGCTCCCCCTTATTTCTTTTCCTGTGTTTGGCTATAGACCTGAGGGTGAGATCACACAAGTATAGAATGAGAGCCGTAGAAACAGATTACTCGGCTGTATTTATTGCCAGCGTTTGAAAGTGCCAAATTGCTTTTTGGGTTTTCAGTATCACATGTTGGAGACGTCACAGGCTACTACTATTCATTGCTCTTTACTCTTTGCAGCACTTGTCTAATGTTTGTAAATGCTTTCACAGATGAACAGACCTTTTTAGCTACAGGAATCTGATGGTATAAAAACAATATAGTGCTTCTGATGCAGTGGTTCTGAGTTTGTAGCCTTCTCTATTAGACATTTGAAATAAGCCAATTAAAAAAAGTAAAGATAGTTTAACCATGACACTTGTTCATTGTTTTTGCCCTCAACAGTTCTCTGTAGACTCCCTTCATAATTAAGGGCTTCACTGAGTGAAGAAGATTCCCAGCAGTCACCCTGGAATTGGATTAACAGCACAAGAAACTCCCCCTTGCTAACCACATGTTCAGTCCCTTTATATCTTCCCATATACAAGCCCTTCTTCAATTTGTTTAAATGAATTGCTGTAATTTGGCTCTGTGGACTTGAAGAAATCTAGCCAGGCTTTATTTAGTATAGTGGTGCACAGAGTCTCCTATAATTAGGGCCATGTTGTACAAATTATCGTATAAACACAAATTAAGAGACAGCCTCTGCACTGATGAGTTTAATCATCTTGGTTGTCAAGACAAAGAGTGGGAGAAGGGCGTAGTCTTATCTCTGCCATGCACTCTGGGTGCACAGATTGTAGTTTACAGCTTGTAGAGATGATGCAGAGGATGTGTTACGACATTGAGAGCTGAACCTTCATTTCCAATATCTGAATGTCATACCTTAATGACAGGACTGACTGCTGTCTTTCCAGTCATTATAAACTGTGCTATCATTTGAGGCTGATACTGTGCCAGGCCACATCATGGAAGCAATATGGCTAATGTTAAACAGAACTGCGTTTCTCTCTACCTGCAAAGATGTGAAGATAAGTAAATCTTGTCTTCCTGAATTACAAATTGCATCCTTGCTACACTGGTAGAAAAGAAAGGATCACTTTAGTGTATCCGTGTTTTAAAGCTGCGCTCTGATTGTGATTACACCAGTGCTCTCCATCCGTTCCTAGGATCCTATTTGTGTTAATGGTATAAATGTTGCCCAAGTCATGCTACACAACTTAGTTGTGAGGTTGTTTATTTTGGGGTGTCCTCTTAAGTGGATATCCTGCATGTGAAGTGGCTATCAAACTTGATACATGCAGGATATTGTATAACCATAGAATTTTTTAGACTGGAAAACATCTCTTTGATCATTGAGTCCAGCCATTAACCCCAGACATCCAAGTCTACCGCTAAACCATGTCGCTAAGCAGCACATCTACATGACAAATACCTCCATAGATGGTGACTCAACCACTGCTCTGGGCAGTGGCTTGTCCAGCCCAGTTCCAGGGCTTAACAATCCTTGCACTGAAGAAATTCTTCTTACTGTCCAATCTAAACCTCCCCTGGTGCATATTGAGGCCATGTCCTCTTGTCCTACACTGACAGATTTACTTCACAAAATCTAGCTGTGGTGCATGGGACATTTGCTGTCCATCTGCTTACAGCAGACTTGACAACTCTGAACGTATGGGGTGGTGCTTCAGTCATTTCAGTGCAAAGACCAGAGGCTTAAATCAAACTTAACCTTTGTTGGTGCTTTCTTGGAGTTTAGGAACAGCTTCTTCATTGAAAGGGTCGTCAAGTGCTGGGACAGGCTGCTCAGGTTGAATTCCTGGATGTGTTTAAAATTTGTGTAGATATGGAACTCAAGGACATGATTTAGTGGTAGACTTGGCAGTGTTAAGTTAATGGTTGGACTCAATGATCTGAAAGGTCTTTGCCATCCTAAACGGTTCTGTGATTCTGCACAAGCCTTGCACCAAGCCAACAGTTCTGTGGCATCAGCTCTGCTGTAGGACCAGAAAAGTCATCCAAAGGAAAAGTGACAAATAGCTGACATGGCAGAGAAGGACAGTTTGTCTGAAAGGCAGCTAAGAGAAAAGACCCTAAAAGTGAGATCTCTGATAGCCAAGCAGAGCTCCTCTTCCTGAAGGTATTTGAAGACATGCAGCGGGAATGCTTTCTAGGAGGGCACTTGCACTCATCCTGTGGTTTTGGACACCATATGAAGCCCAAAGTCTTTGTGCCTCTGGTGCTGTAATTTGTATCTTCATTGTAATGGTCTGGGTTGGAAGCTCTTGAGGTAGAGATGATATTCCTGTAATAATAAGATTCTAAAATGTTAAATTTCACTATGAGATCTGTGGGATTTGCTGGTCAGAAAAGACTGGAGCTATTTTGTATACCATTGCTATAACCTGTAAATACTGGGTTGATATGTTTCACCCAAAAAAGTATCTAATTTCCAGATTAGCAGTTTATTTTTGTACAAAAAATAATGACAGTATGAAAGTGTTCCTTTCAGTGTTTTACAAAAGGACAAAATACAGCTCCCTGTGCTTGGACAATGTAGGAGCAGTGGGGAAAGGAGGAAGACCTTAGAGAAGCATTTTGAAATGTCAATTCTAGTTCAAAAGTTACGCAAGCAAACACTCTTGACCAAGGTGTTGAATTATGAAGTTTGATATTCCATAGAGCTAAACAATCAGAAGTAATGCTGCCAATAAAAGACATTAATTTATTTACTTGATGTGCCCATTGTTAGCACTAATAATACATTTCAACATATTGAAATTGCCAGATAATTCTTTTGTGACTTTTATGCTGTATTATATTGTTATTTAAATGAACCTGCAGACCGCACTGTAATGAAGAAATGCATGTTTTGCCTAACAGTTATCAACCAGCATTCCAGCAAAATGAGAATTTTTGCCTCCATTCATTCCGGGGGGAAGCTGGGGGTCACTGCTTTCAATATGGACTTTTTAAAAGCCTTTCAGCAGTGAATAATTATAAGCCACAGCTTCTGAAATTACCTGTATTCACTGTAGAGAAGAAGAAACTTTTATCTTTTGTAGTGAAGTACACTTGCTCATTCCAACTTCGTAAGACTTCCGTAAAATGGCGGTTGCATTTTGCTGATTTAGTATTAGGCAGAGTAATAAAGGAAATCGATTTTTAAATATACAGATACCCTTGTTTATCCAGTGTTGCTTTCCTTCAATTCTGGATCCATCTCGTCAAATAGTACAGATGGAAAATATGTGAGCTTCCATGTAAATAACCTTATCTGTACAAGTTGCTATTTGCTAAAACAAAAGTTACTTCATTTGTAGTTTCAAATTCGTTTTGCACTTTCATTTGAAGACTGGTGTTTGAAACTGGGTTGGTCATGCTAATTTTCCTATATCAAGTTTTAGAAAAATATTTTCTTTTTTATAGTTCAAAACTACGCAGAAGATAGGGATTGGAAATATGGCTTGCAGCAATGGGCTTTGGACTTCTCCCTTTGTTCTTAAAAACAAACAGGTTGGCAATATTCGCTGGTGTAAAGAAACAGAAAAGTCATTATCTGGGGAGTAATTTTACAAAAATTACATACAATCATTTGTTAATTAGAGCCAAAAAAAAAGCGTGCAGTTTTACTTCTGAAAATGTGTGTTCCGGTTAATGAAAAACATTACCCTGTAGCCTCTCTGAGATTTTTTCCACTTGTAAAAGTTGGGTTTTTTAACAAAATGGAAGAAACTGATCCCACATTTTCGTAGATGGGATTTTTAGGCAAGGGCTCATTCAAACCTCACCCTCAGCAAACACAAAGCTAAGGTTGAGAGTTTCACTTGTGAAACCTGCCTGTTTACTTTTGGAGTAAAACACCTCTTGTTTTACTCTTTAATTGTATTTTACTTAAATGGCAGATTACAAATGGGGTGGATTGTTTGAAACAAAGATGTATTTCCTGTACTTTGAATGATACACAGACTTGATCTCCTCTCCGATGGGAAGTCTTCCCTGTCCTGGACAGCACCAATTTGCTTCTGTTAGCGTTGCTCCAAAAACTTTTCGTCTGTAAATAGAATCTACCTTCGTAAATAATGTCACTTCATTTCACAGTGGTTAACAGTTTGAATCGTGTCTATGAGGCTGCTGAGGCTGAGTGATGTTTCTCTATTATCTGTCTATCGGTGTAGGAATGGTAACCTGATAGAAATGGATAATGGTGCTATCAAAGCTGAGCTTTCTCAACCCCTGTGTTCATGCCAACTGTATTAATGGATGGGTAACCAGGTAGTTGGTAGGTGTAGATGTCTGTTACCCATCTTGCTAAATATTTATTAGACCAGAATTTTGCCTGTGTTTTAGTAATATTTAAATATGAGCCATATGTTCAATACTCTGGGAGGCTGATCCATATTTCATTCCTCTGTTTAGTAAACTTCCTGTCTTCTGCCCATGTGCTCAGGCTAAAGCATAGCAGAGCAAACATAACCCTTGTTATGTATCCAGCAACGTTGTTGTGCTGTGAAATAGCAAGGACCGGGATCCTTAGGCAACGTACAAATACAGAGCAAAGTGTTGCCCCCTCCAGAGAATTTACAGCCAGATGGCTGAGGCATATAAAGATATTTTCTCAGGCTAACAAGTTGCCTCGTGTCAGCTGACAGGAATATGCATTCTCAGCAAATGCAGAGTAATTCAAGCTGATTTAGCCCTTTCTCCTGTGATAACTTTTAAACCCAACGACAGGAGACAACAGGTGGATATAAGCAGATGGGGAAGCATGAGGAGTGAATAAGAAGGTCGGCTTCATAGGTAGTGGGCTCAATATTGCAGCAGCACAGCCATTGTCAAGCCTTTTTTTTTTGTGGCATCAGAGTTAAGAGGAGGCTTGAGAGGGGATTTGAAGGAGGATAACGAGGCAGCTTTGTGGACACGAACAAGGAGCTCTACCCAAGCATGGGGGCAGCAGGGGAGAGAGCACAAAGATCCTTGCTTGAAAAGGTAACAAATGGGTGATGGAGCCTACTGTCAGGGGCTGACTGGAGGTGGGAGCTCTCCCCTCTGGAATAAATGAATGAGAATAGGTTGGGAGGGGATTAGGCTGAGAATGCTTTGAAAGCAAAAGCAAGTAGATTATGTTTATATAACAGAAAAAGGGAAACCACAGCAAAGAGGAGTAACAATGGTCAAAGTGATGAGCAAAGAAAATGCTGGTATCAAAAATATTCTTCAAGCTTTTCCAAAGCTGCCCTTTCAATAGGGTGAAGGAAGAGGTTCATTGTAAGGATGGCTTTGTATGCATCCACATCATAACCAGCTCCTCACAGTTGCTTTCTGAAACCCAGGAATTATCACTAGAAATTTTCTACTCCTGGCATCTACCTCTGAGGTGAGCAGTTACAGTGACAGAGCCGGAAGAATGTTCTTGTTCTTTATTGCAAGGAAATAGGGCACAAGTGTACTTTCCTGCTGGGAAAAAAATGTCACTGGTCTTGTCATTTGCATTTTGTTAAATTATTACAAGGATAGACTTGTTCCTTTGTTGATTTGTCATAATCATTTGCAATTCAGCTTTACACATTTCTCAGTCTGTTAAAAACAGTTTCTGTTGTGTCCTCAGATGTGCAGTTTTCATTATTTGCTTCTGAAGAAAGTTACTGGCTTTTTTAAAAGGGTGTTTAGTACCAAGCAGCAAAGAGCATATTTGTCCTTAGGCAACCATATTCCTCAAAATCTGAAATAAAACCCCATAACTGAGGATATTCTGTACTCTTATATAAACCATCTGCTGTTAACGGAGAGGCAAGAACAGATGATGTGAACTGGCCTGTTAGTGCTTAATTCAGTCCTTGGATGGAGGCACAGAATTTAGTTTGACCTCATCACTTCTGTCCTCTGTGCCACTGGAGACCAGTGGGGTGCACTGGTGCATCCATCCTTCTTGAAAGAGCACAGCCAGCCTTACTGCCCACGTGGCCACTGCTAACTCATGTCCCTGTTGGTGTATTAAAGGTCCTTCCTTAAGTCTTTTGGCTTTGCCTTCTGCACAAAATCACAGAACATTAGGGATTGGAAGGGACCTCGAAAGATCATCTAGTCCAATCCCCCTGCCACAGCAGGACCACCTAGACCAAGTCTCACAGGAACATGTCCAGGGATACATCTTCAATGTGGTAGGAGGAGAAAATAGAAAAGGTTGGTGTCCGTGCCGCTGAGTGGATGAATTTAACCGTGAATAGTAAGCTGTGTCTGGAAGTTTCTATGTCAGGGTGGCCTTATTACTGTACATACATACAAGGATTTTATAATTAGTTGCAAAACGGCATGATGGTTTGACATGTGACATGTATACAAGGATGCACTAATCACTGATTTAATATAATGCTTAGCTCTGTTGTGAACACTCTCATTTGTTTAGCGCACAAATCATATTAAGCCAACCAGAAGCTATAATTTTGGAAATTGATGGAATATTCCTATAAAGAAGCACAAAAGGTTGTAAAGATTGAATAAGTCCATTGTCTTAGTGACCAGTTGGGGAGGGGGAGGCCGTCCTCTTTAATATTTTCTTCTTTTAAAAATACTTTGTGGTTCAGCAGCACAGACACTGCATATCTTTGTATCCCCACACAGTCCCCATGTTAATAGCTGTTTGCTAGCTGTGGTCAGTTAATTTAAAAAAGCTGGCACACTGGCATTATAGGTCGCAATAGATTATTCTTGAATCAAGTGTAGTATTGTTGCTTCAAACTAAAGCCCCATCCATGACAAAATTCATTACAGCTCTTTAATTTATAATAGTGGTTGAAAGGATGAACCTGAGGTGGTATGAAAGGAGATCCAGTTGCTTCAAATTTTCTCAAGCCCTACCACCACCACGTCCCTACTTTACTTTTGCTATAGGTTCAGTAAGGGGTGACTGTTGGTTCAGGAACCTAGTGCTTCTTTGTTTTGTTGCAAATATGAAAATAAATTATAAAATGTTCACTGGCATGATGAGCATGGGTTTGCTCCTGGAATATATTTCTCTCCTGAATGTATGTTGTATATATTTCTATTATGCATGTAAATGCAAGGGAGTCAATCTAAAATATGTTTTATTCAGCGTGTTGCAGTGGCACTGAAACTCCAGGCCCATCCTTGACTCAGTCAGTCACTGAAAACTTGTCAGTCCATTGGAGACTCTCAAAACTCACTTGCCCTGCCATAGCCATCGGTCTCTGGGTGTTCCTCTGTGATCTGTGTTAGATAGTTTTGTCCTGCTCCGGCAGGGGGGTTGGACTTGATGATCTCTTGGGTCCCTTCCAACCCCTAACATCCTATGATCCTATGATGATCAAGCTGCATGACTTTCGGACAAGAAACTATTCTTCTCAGATTGAAATGGATAGTTTTGGGGAACCCAAAAGTTTAAGAAACAGTTGTTAGCTGCTAGAATTAAAAGCTGAGCTGGGACACATCCATTTTCTTGCTCTAATGGCTGGCTAATGTTCTGGCTTTCAGTGAGAGCACCGGGTTTGAGAGATGGTATCTCCAACCTTCAGTTCCCATTTTTGTAAACTCTCAAGTCCTCTAGATACTACCTTACATACCCATGCACACAAATGAGCATGGTAGCACTTCAGTGTCTAGAGACATTTTTTTACAGTCCCCCGCCAAGTATCCGCCATACAACACTGCTCTTGTGCCCTTTCTTAATACACTTGGCAAAGACTTTCTGGTCAAAAGGAGGGAGAAAGATATATACAGACCTAGTTTCCACTGCCCTTTTCTCATCCATCCAAACAGTCATGTGGCTGTGTTTAGGGGAGCTGTGGGGGATGGGCCCAAATGCCTGCTGCCGCTGTGAATAAGTTGAATTTGGAAATGAATAATTGCAGCAGGAGAAACAGTGACCCCGGAAGAGCAAGTAAATAGACGATTCAGCTGATGTGTAAAATACGAATCTTCAGTCTGCGTTGGGGATCCTGATCAGGATCCTGAGCAGAATCCTCATCTTTCAGATGACAGGGGCACATGAGTAATGGTGATGTTGTCTTTTCTGTAGTGCAGTGAGTCTGTGTCCATTTCTTCCCCGATTTATCATATAAAATAATTGCAAGGTGGTGTGGGCTTGGAGGGTTTCTGTAGAATGAGAGAATGGCTACCCGCTCATTGCCATGTCTGAACTTCAGAGAACTACCCTGTGTCTCTCTGCATGGAGTATTGTTTGCCATACACTTAAAAGCCAGCATATCCCTTCCCTTTTCAACACATCAAGCAGTGGAGACGTAGTCCTGCCAGTGGGCTTAAGGCTCTGTAAGGGACACAGGAGTAAAGCGTACACCATTGTAACTCCTGTGTCTGAATTCTACGGGCACGTAACTGGCAAGTACTGAGGAAAGGAAAAATGTCAGTTCTTCAGGACAGTGAGAAAATTCTCTAATAGTGAATATCTCTAAAAGCAAACGGTTTGCTTCCATGAGGAATTTAGAGTGAAAAATGTGTTAAGTTCTAGTCAGCCATTAACATTTGTTGAACGTTCTACTTATTATTAGTGTTTCGTATACTTGTGGTTCAAACATTTCATGAAAAAAGTGGAATAATCGGGGTAACACTAACCAGATGGTCCTGTATGTGGAATTTCTAAAGCTTTTTGTGTACTTTATGTCGAAGATAACAAATCACACAGGTCAACAGCTAGTGTCAGCTAGTGAGAAATGATTGTACATTTTCAGGAAGAAAAGCTCTTGAGGTCTTCGTTGCGTTGGTGTCAGGGATTCAATTTTGTGATTTTCACGTGGAAATGAAGAACGCTTCCAAGTGAGGCACACTGCGGAAGAAATGTTTAAAGAGAGGTTTGTTTAGATTCCAAAAAAGTAGGTTATCTTAGACACATTTAGGTTCAGGACATCTCCTCCTTGCTTTTCATTTAATTATGTTTCTATTTTATCTTTGGCATCTGCAGACACAAAAAAATCAGAATAATTAGGAAAAGAGCTAGCTGATGAAAAATTAAGACTCTGCAATATTGTTTCTTTATGTGCTCTTCTTAAAAATATCAGAAAGAAAATGTGTGGTATGCTTTGCTTTTTGATAGGTAGCTTCATATGTTTAAACATTTTGAGAGTCATACACTTACTAAGAATATCTGTCCAATCTGTGTCATATCTAAGTCATCCATCCCTCCAGTATCTTGACAGGTCACTATAGACCTGCTGAAATATTCTAATAGAGAATTTCATCCCAATAAATAGAGAGTGTGTGATGGTGTCATCTATAGCCTAGGCAGCTCAAGGGATTAGTAATTAACTGTATAGCCTCTTACTTAGGGATTGTTACTTACCATCAGACTCCAAATGTCACTTCTAGCCACGGGCTTGGCAAGTTGAAACAGTGGTTTATTTCTGATCCTTGTCAGTGAGGTAATGTCTAAGTCATCTGGGATGAAGTTGAAACTATGTTGTAGTTTAATTTATTTCTTACATTCATTTTTATGTAAAGGTAATGGGGCAACTTTTTAACTACTGTCTACCTGTTCCATGAGTACAGTGGAATAAACTTCCAGATACATTAACAAGAACACTTCAGTGAGTGTTAAATCCTCTGAAGGGGACAAGGGTGACGTAGTTTCAAGTACAAATGCCAAAGGATGTTGCATCACAGAAAACAGCAATGGGATGAGCAATTCACAGTTAATGATCTTTTCTTTCACAAGATCATCCCCTTCCTGTAGCTCAATAAGAACATCTAGATAATGTTCAAGGAGCTACCAAAATGGAAATTTCCTTAAACCTGAATTCTTTACATACGGCCAGCTTCTAGACAAACTACGGAGCAGTGGATCATTCTGGAGATGCACCCTTACATGTGTGCAGCAGTGGTCTTAATTCCTTCTTGTAAAGTTAGAACCTCAACTCTAAAACATGCAGCTTTGGTCGGGTTCTTTTCTTCAAATCAATCTTGGAATTAGAAATCAGTATGTTCCTGAAAAGAAGAACATTTTAGATTCTACTAAGGATAGGCCGTATTTAACATGGACATTTACCTTTTGACTAACTCCTCAGGCAAGGAGTGTCTCTGCCAGAAGATGCTCTAATGGCAGAAGAAATTTCACTTTTGACACATACTGTGAAGTGATGTAGACGTTTATTCATCTTGGCATCTTCCATAGGTGAAGCATCCCTAAGCATTTTGTACAGTGTTACTGTTTTTTAGAACCAGAAGCAGAGAAAGTAGAAGAGCAGAATGCAAAGGAGGAAAGTAAAAGCTGATTGTTCTTTGATGAAATTGTCTTTAGTAATCACGTTAGCACCAGTGACTGTGGTGCAGAGTGAACGGGGAAGTGTGGGAGGATGTGTGTGTGTCTTGTGTTACCTATAACATGGTAAATGGTGTTTGTACACCCCATACTGCCATTGTCTTGAAATGATCACACATCATGCATGTATGGGTTCTCACTGCAGTGGCTGTACTCATCATACCTTATCCGCTAAACGTAGAGGAAAAATGATGCTTTCTAGCAGGTGGTAGTGCCCTGTCAAAGAGGCAGGGACCTACACAGTATTTGTTAAACCCAGATTCACTAAACCTACCAGGGTGACACTTGTGTTCCATTTTGTGAATAGCTATGCACTGCAAAGTGATTTTCTGAAAAATTGCTTGAAAAAGAGACAGAAAGCAAGTTTTCCCTTGTGTTGTTTTAGGCTTCTGTATTATATTTTACTGATAATTTTAGACTAGAGGTAAATATTGGATCAAGAAGTTACATGCTCTCTTTTCCATTGAATACATTCATGCATAGTACCTTCTATTGTGTACGCCTTTCTGTGTTTTCATGCTTGTTTGTATGTGTGCCTGCATGTGCAAAGGTGTGTGTTTAAAGATGTTTGATTTTTGCTTACAATGTTAGATGTGCAGTTCTTTCTTATTGTGCTATCCTGTTTTGAAAGGTTTCCTTCAAATATGTGTAAAAATAGGGCAAGACAGACCCTATTTTGTCTGTGAAATGCCTCAGTAAATACCTGTCACATTTACCTAGTGGTATATTTAGACTCAAGCTAAAGAAATCACTAAATCAGGTACTCGAATGCTCCTGAAAATGATTTAGTATGAGAGCTGACACAGAGCCAGCAGTTTCTCTTGCCAGTGCCTGGTCACTGACTAACGCACTGAGCTTCTCCAGCATGTGACCCAGTGATGTTGGCACCTTTCGCCTCTCCTCTCCAGAGGAAGCTGAGACAAGAGAGGAGTAGATGTACATAAATCCATGGGCCCAGATGGGATGCACCCGCAAGTGCTAAGGGAGGCGATGGAAGTCATTGCCAGGCCACTCTCCATCATCTTTGCTAAGTCATGGGGATCAGGAGAGGTGCCTAGGGACTGGAGGATATAAAATGTCACTCCAATCTTCAAAAAGGGTAAGAAGGAGGACCCAGTTAACTACAAACCAGTCAGCCTCACCTCAATCCCAGGAAAGGTGATGGAACAATTTATCCTTGATGCTGTCTCTGGGTACATCAAGAGGGTTATTAGGGACAGTCGGCATGGCTTCACCAAAGGGAAGTGGATAGATGATGACAAAGTAGTGGATGTGGTCTGTCTTGACTTCAGTAAAGCATTTGACA